>OY992876.1:317006381-317250876 GCA_963921405.1 Cepaea hortensis | reverse complement strand
ACCGACATCACAGCATTGGGGGCATTCCCAAAAGCGCTCCGTCCCCATCCTCAGCAGCCAGCGAAGAGTTCCAACACCAATAGTTCCAGTAGCAATCTGATTATATGTCCGTCTCGCCTTTCCTCTGAGCGTCGAACGTCGGCCAGATCCCCTCGTCACTCCTCGCTGCCTCATTCTTGCCAGACTATGGTGATCCAATTGCTCCTCCGAGGTGTACACGTGCTCCCACAAGGCCACAACCACGTCTGCCTTGTCAAGCATCAATACTCCACCATGTTTTGCGGATCCAGCCAATCTGTCCGCCTGTTCATTCCCCAGCACACCGGCATGCCCTGGAGAAAAGATCCAGGTGATGCTTGTTACCCGTGACCTCCGAAGCGAAGCAAGCCACTCTGCACGAAGCCTGCCTGTCCTCACCCTCCTCAGTATACTTTCTGAGTCAGTTACAATCACGATGTGTGTATGTATCGTGTTCTCCATCCAGCGGAAAGCTGCACTGACCGCCTCCACCACCATTCTTAAGCTAGATGTTGTGGTATCATACGCCAGGCTCTCCTGCATCAAACATCGACCATTAGCTTTTGCTAATAATCCCCAAAATCTTCATGCACTTTTGTAAGGTAAAAGAAGTGCATGTAGATAAGAGAGGCAGGGGCAGATCAAGAGAAAATGGATGTCTACAGTAAGAGAGGCAGGGGCAGACCAAGAGAAAATGGATGTCTACAGTAAGAGAGGCAGGGAGAGACCAAGAGAAAATGGATGTCTACAGTAAGAGAGGCAGGGAGGGACCAAGAGAAAATGGATGTCTACAGTAAGAGAGGCAGCGGCAGACCAAGAGAAAATGAATGTCTACAGTAAGAGAGGCAGGGAGGGACCAAGAGAAAATGGATGTCTACAGTAAGAGAGGCAGGGGCAGACCAGAGACATGAGGCTTTATGAACTGAGATCATGTCATGGAGGAATATCATCAGCAGAGCTGATCCAGAACACCAAAGACCAAGATATGCGGAGAGACAAGGACGCCTACGCCAGCTGGCAGAACACTTGATGATAATGACAATAAGTGGCCAGTCCGTGGCCACGCCGTACTTTTAAACATCTCCCGTTGATTTTTATGTAAATATTCTGGATATTTCTGGAGTTCCATCTGAAAGATATTATTTTGGGAATGAAAGCATCGACATTTTTCTGTGCCCACAAAAAAATATGCTTCTAATGGATACTTCTTATTCACTTAGGATATTTTGGACACTCCACACTGATGGTTCCTTAAATTATTACATTTGCGTGAATATCTAGATTCTACTGTAGAGTAAATATCATAATGGGTGACTTGAATGCCAAAGTTGGAAATCAACAGGACGGATGCATAGTAGGCAAGTATGGATTAGGGGAACAAAATGAAAGAGGTTGCAGACTTGTACTTTGGGGGGAAGCATGATTTGATTATTGGAAACACCTAGTATCAACAGCACCCAAGGAAATTATGGACATGGAGGAGTCCTGATCATAAGATCAGAAATCAGATTGATTACATTCTCATCAACAGGAGATTTCGAAATGTCTTTAAAGTCGCAAAAACTATACCAAGCGCAGACTGCTACAGCCACCATAGATTAATCTTCAGCAATTTACATATAACATTAAAGAAAGTCTAATATTCACCAAGAAACACAAAATTTAATCTATAGGCACTGAAGAGTGAGGAAATAAAAGATAAATTCAATGTAGAGGTTTAGATCAGATTCGATGCATTATCCGATCTGGAAATATTATTTCAAGACGTCAGTGACCAATGGGAAATATTAAAGAAATCAGTCAACCAGGTTGCAGAAACAACCATCCCAAAAATAAAGATAATAGGACGCAAGAATTGGATGACGAAAGACATCTTAAAACTCATGGAAGTAAGAAGAAGTACCAAAAATAGCACAGAGCTGATCCACGGCTCTGGTGATCGAGTGAGATGACAGAACATGACTGCCCACACTTATCGGCATGGCACATGATGGATGGATGGACTGTGGAGTTCATCTAGACACAGTTCATCTAGACACATGTCACTGAATCACGATCCAAGGCGTAGCTTGATGCTTACATTCAAACATCAATGTATGCAAGATTATACCAATAGATGGAGATATGGGAATATCAATACAAAAGATAAAAGTAGCTTTCACGCCAGTAGAAAAAAAAATGGAAATCAAACGACAATAAAATAAATGTTAAATACCGAATATTCTTCTCTAATTTCAAGTCAATACAGCAGAATGGTTAAGAGTCGTGGCCAGTTACAATCAGAATTACAAATACATATTGTTCAGAAAGCAATGACAAACTATTAAACGTAAACTTGCTTAGATAGTGGCACCTTGCAGTCTTGACAGACCAAAGTATGTGAGTTGGAATGTGGCTAATATTCCATCACAATGCCTGGGCAGAGCTTCAGAGAAACATGTGGTGCCCAAACGACATGTTCCCTCTCTCGGCCTAGCCTTGTGTTTTCCAGGGGAATGGGTAACCAATATGTCTGGCACAAGGTAGGCTGCAGACGCTGGCGGCTCAGTGTCAAACCTCCGAGACCTCGCCTCCACGAGCAGGTGGTGAGTGATGGCCAGACCCTGGAACAAAAGGGACCCGGCTTAGAGGCGTTCAGCCAAGTCCCACAGGTGAGGGTCTCGTACTCGCCTGGACCATAAGGACGCGTACATCTGTCAATGGTAAGCATGTATTAGCTCTAGAATTGCCACAATTATTCAAGTAAGATCGTGTCATCTAAGGAACCTCGACTGATTTAATGAGCCATTCGCGGTTTCACCGTGAGACAGTGTGAACTTCGACATGCATGGCTTAATCTCTGAGACAAGCATATGACTACTGGCAGGATCAACCAGATATCTATCGGACAGACGGACTATTCACGCACACGCAGGCCAAGAGTAGCATCGCTAAAACGCGCCCTCCCGGTACAAGGTGATACATGCAAAACCACTGGACGCCTACCGACGAGCTTTCAAGCTACGCCGGCAGGACTGACCGAAAAGCTATACCAGCTTACTGACTGCAGGCCCACTACTCATCGAGTGAGAGTGCGCGCTTATCGAGACTTTGTCGAACGGTCGTACAAATTTGCTCTTTTGCCCGCTCAAACCACGACCCTGGCTGCACGATGCGGTTACATTCTCGAAACGCCTTCCTCGCTATGTGAGGGCTGGTCTGGTTCGCAAGATCAGTCTCGCGTCTAGCGTTCGTTGTCTCGGATGGTTGTGTGAGGTGCACCAAAATGGGATGTTGCTTAGATAATCCACCTAGATTTGGTCGTAATGTCCTTCTATAAATTACAAACATTCAGCACCGATCACTCCGCGTCAATCATGTCCTACCATGACACACTGAATCATGAATGTTGAACAGAGGACAAAAACTGGACACATGTCACTGAATTACGAATGTTGAACAGAGAACAAAAACAAGAGACATGTCACTGATTCACAAATGTTGAACCCAGTGCAAAAACTAGACAAAAGTCACTGAATTACGAATGTTGAACAGAGAGAAAACCTAGAAAATGTCATTGAATCTCGAATATTGAACTGATGGGGACAAAAACCTAGACACATGTCACTGAATCTCGAATGTTGAACTGAGGACAAGATCTAGACACATGTCACTGAATCACGAATGTTGAACTGAGGACAAGATCTAGACACATGTCACTGAATCACGAATGTTGAGCTAAGGGCAAAAACTAGACACGTGTCACAGAATCACAAATGTTCAACTGAGGGCAAGATCTAGAAACATGCCACTGAATCCCAAATGTTGAACGAGGACAAGATCTAGACACATGTCACTGAATCACACATGTTGAATTGAGGACAAGAACTAGACACATGTCACTGAATCTTGAATGTTGAATTCATGGTAAAAACTAGACACATGTCACTGAATATTGAACAGAGTACAAGATCTAGATACATGTCACTGAATCACAAATGTTGAACTGAGAGAAAAAACTAGACGCATATCACTGAATTACGAATGTTGAACTGAGAGAAAAAAAACTAGACGCATATCACTGAATTACGAATGTTGAACTTAGGGCAAACACTAGACACATATCACTGGATCTCGAATGTTGAACTTAGGGCACAATCTAGACACATATCACTGAATCACGAATGCTGACGTGAAACTGTACTAACAAGCCTGTATTGATTTAAGACATATTTGTGTCTCAGTTATCATGTTGTACTATATATTACTGGTCTACAATGGTTGTGCTATATATAACACTGGTCTCTAATGGTTGTGGTTATATATATATATATATATATATATATATATATATATATATATATATATATATATATATATATATATATATACACTGGACACTACAAGGCATTCTATACTGCGACCTGGACACTATAAAACCGTCTATACTGTAACCAAAACACTATAACGTCATTTATACTGCCACCAGGACACTATAAAGTTATCTAAACTGTCACCAGGACAATATAAACCCATCTTTACTGTCACCAGTACACTATAAAGCCATCTATACTGTCACCAGGACACTATAAAGCCATTTATACTGCCACAAAGGCATTATAAAGTCATCTAAACTGACACCAGGACAATAGAAAACCATCAATACTATGACCGGGACACTATAAAGTCATCTATTCTTTCACTGGGACACTATACAGCCAACCATACTGTAAACAGGACACTGACGCTATCTGTAATGTCACCAGGACATTTTAAAATCATCTTTAATGCCACCAGGAAATTATAACACCATCAATACTGTCACCAGAACACTATAAAGCCATATATACTTCCACCAGAACATATAGACCCACACATAAGAGGGCACTATAAAGTCGTATATACTGTCACTGGGACACTATAAATTCATCTATACTGCCACCAGGACACTACAAAGCCATCTATACTGTCATTAGGACATGTAAACCCATATTTACTGTCACCAGGACATATAATCCCCACCTATACTCGCACCAGGACACTATAAATCTATCTATACTCGCACTGGGACACTATAAAGCCATCTATACTGCCACTAGGACATATAAACCCCATATATACTCGCACCAGGACACTATAAATCCCATTTATACTCACACAATCTAGACAGAAGTTAGAATAGATGGTGAGACATCAGATTGGTTTAACATCAAGAAAGGAGTCCGTCAGGGCTGTGTGCTGTGCCCTTATTTGTTTAGCCTCGACGCCGAAAATATAATGAAATATGTCAGAGACCAAATCAAATCAAATCAACTTTATTAGGGTCACAAATTGGGCGCGCAGGCCCGTCTTACATTCGGCCCTTCCAATCACTCGTCTTTCGTTCATCAAGAGCATTATACATTTACATAGGAAGAAAAATAAACATTGTGAAATGAATGTTGTAAACATAAACAAGGCTAATTACCATGTTATGAGGCCCATCTCCCACCTACCCATACATCACCCCACCCACACAACACCCCCACCTACCCACACACACGCACACCAAGGGACACATACATACCCCACCAACCGACCCATCCCCCTCCCGCACATCCCCCACCCACACACACTGCCCTCACCTGATCCCCCAACCAAAATACACTCGCCACCCACAAACATTCCCCCACCAACCCACACATCCCACGCCCATCCACATACACATCCTGACCCACACATCCTCTCCCCACCCACACTTCAAACCACCCATCCCCAAGCCACATCTCCATTGACCAAATATTCCCCACCCACGCACACAATCCCCCACCAACCCACACATCCACTCACACATCCCCAAACCATACACACACATCCCCACCAACTGACATGTCCCTACCCCCCCCCCCCTCACACACACACATCTCCCTAACCACCCATACATCCCCAATCCACTCACACACACCCCACCGCCCACACATACAACTTCCACCCACCCACACATGCCTTAACCCAATCCCCCACCACACAATCACCCACCCGCACATCACATACACCCCTACCACGCAATATTCCCAACCCACGCACCACACACACACACACATATCCCTCACCAACACATCCGCACTTACACACCACACACATATCCCCCACCCAGATACCACACAATATTCCCACCCACACAGATACCCTTACCCATCCACCCCACATACCCCCACTCACACACCACAAAAATCCCCCACCCACACACACATACCTCACCCACACAATATCCCCAACAAACACACCACACACCTCTCCCTACCCACACACGCATTCCCTACCCGTCCACCAACACACACTCACTCACGCATACATCCTCCACTACGCACCCACACACCCCCACCCACCCACCCCTAACCAAACATCGCTCGATCACAATACCCCTACCCACACACATCCTCCACTCACTCACACATCCCACCCTGACACATACAACTCCCTCCCCCACCTACACATCCCTAAGCCACTCACACACCCCCACCCACACATTCCCCATCCACGCACACATCTCCCACACCACACACCCCCACATACTTCCCCCAACCACCACACATCCCCTACTCACCCACACATATACCCCACTCATACACACATTCCCCGCACCCATCACACACATTCCCCACACCACACACTATCCTCCACCCACACAATATCCTCACTCATACCACCACAAACATACCCTCCACCCACACATCATGCAAACATCCCCCACCAACACACCGCACACATATCTCAAACCCACACACCATACACTTCTCCCCACCCACCCTTGCATCCCCAATCCACCGAACACAATCCCCTACCCACACAACCCCGCCACCCACACATACTTCCTCAAACCATCCACACATCTCCACCCACATAAACACACATCCCCCGCATCAGTCCCATACACATATCCTCCACCCATACACACATCCCCCACACCCATTCCCACACCCCTACTTTCACCCCCACATCCCACCAACACCCACAAATATCACTACCCACCAAAATCCACACACCCCAACCCATCCAAACGCATACCCCCACCCACACATCCCCCACCCACACATATCCCCACACTCACACACATCTAGACACATACAAAATGTATCACGTTAGCATTGAAACTAGTATGAAGAAACTCCCACACTTTACTCACACACATACACTGACACTTGTCATGAGCAGTCTCATAAAAATGTTAAACATGGAGAAAAATTTTTGAAATAAAAAGTATGTGACGTAAAAATAGTGACACACACACACAAACACACACCCACACACACACACACACACACACACACACACACACACACACATTCACTCTCACTCATTCACGCTCACTCATTCACTCTCACGCTCACTCATTCACTCTCACGCTAACTCATTCACTCTCACGCTCACTCATTCACTCTCACGCTCACTCATTCTGACTCTTATTCACACTCACTGACTCTCTCACTCATACTACAGTAATGAACATGAGTTTATATTATGCATGATAAAAATCAAATGGTATTTAACTGATAATATGACAGATGAGAATACACAAAAGGAGCAATATGATGCCCTAAATATCCGTGGTCATGAAATACAAAAATTAGATATGCTGATGATACAGTATTACTATCCAAATTACAGAATTGTATAGAAAAACTAATAACCTCAACCCATAAGAATAGTGAAAATCAAAACATTTATCTTAACATTGCAAAATCAAAGATAATGTGTACAGATAAAACTAATATGGAAAAGAAATACATGTTAGTGAGGAATAATTGGAGGTGTTGCAAAATTTCGAATATCTTAGGTCATTAATTACCAACAATTTTGACACAATGATAGAAATTAAAAGACGAATATCTATTGCTCTTTGGAAACTAAAACAAATGAATAAATTGTGGAGTGAGACAGATAGAACTACTAAATTGAGATTTACAAGAGCATACATCTTTCCCATTGCAACATACGCTTATGAGACCTGGACACTTACTAAACAAGCTGAACAGCTCTTATATGCCTTTGAATATAAATGTTGTAGACGGGTTGTAAGAATATGTTGGATACAAAAACGAACAAATGCATTCATATGACAGGAACTGAACATTGAAGAAGGTTGGCTATTAAAGACTATAACGCAAAGAAAATCGAAATATTTTGATGACTTAAAGCAACATGAAAGTTTGAAGAGAACAATCATGGAAGGAGTATGTGCCCAGGAAAAGAAGAAGCGGTTGGGGGGGGGGGGGGCAAAGAGAAGATGGGTGCAGGATGTGGCAGATGATCTTCAGGTGGGTGTATCGGAAACGGGACATCTCGCTTTGCTGGTTTTTATTGGAGCGAGGTTCTGCTAAGGACATGCTACTGAATGAATACTCCTACTAGAACATTGTAAAGCCATCTATACTGGAACTAGAATACTATAAACCCGTCTATACTCGCACCAATGCTTTCTGATGTAGAATCTAGCAGATTCAAGAAGTGACTGAATATGAAATACTAACGGGAATTTAGACAAACGAAAGACACAGACAGTACCATAACAAGCGTTTTTATCAAAGTCTTCATCTGCGAACAAAAATATAACAACAATAAAAGAAAACAAGAATCCATGGTTGGAAACAGAAGTATCTGACGCCACAAACGGTCATTCGAACCACATCATGCACAGCTCACGTTCATTAACTGCTGACAGCTCAGATGTCGTTTCGGCTACAGCAATTGCCAGTGGCTTTCATTGAACAGACAATTGGGCGTCCTAATATCGCTGGATCGCTAACAGTCCAGCAGCCGCAACAACAACGACAGCAACAACAAGAATAAAATGTGAATCAGATACACGATCTTAATTAAATACAATCACGGTGATGTCAAGTTTGGCAGCCCACTCCATGTAAACATTCAGGTTACAACTATAAATAGATTGAAAATGAATCAGCTTCGGCGCCTTGTTTAAAACGAATGTCAGAGTAATTGACATAAAACAACACAAACAGGGCAGTCGCGGTAGTTTGGTGCCCAGAGGCTCGCATGCCCGCTTCGTGGTCGTGGATTCGATCATAAATCGGCACCATAAAATGTCTTGGGGAGTTGAGGTGGCTGAAGTGACACAGACCACATCATCAGCCGGTCAGTGTAGTAAGCTGTCATCTCATACGATCACCTAATCACCACATCATCAGCCGGTCAGTGTAGTAAGCTGTCATCTCATACGATCACCAGATCACCACATCATCAGCCGGTCAGTGTAGTAAGCTGTCATCTCATACAATCACCTAATCACCACATCATCAGCCGGTCAGCTTGGCTGTCATCTCACACGACCACGAGAGTCGTGAATCAGCTCTGTGTTCTTGTCTCGAGTGTGCCATATGGCCAGCAATCCAGATACTTGCCTCTCTGTCTTCCCTTTGCTCCTTTCCCCTCAATCTTGCCAGTAGTTATTAAGTTTGCCAGCTTTTTTTTCTCCTCATAATGTGATCGAACATCTTGATTGTCTACGTCTTTTCCATTCTTAAATCTGTTTACGGTTTCCAATTCTTCTTGTAGAACTTGCTCATTGGAGTTTCTGTGTGTCCATGGCATTCTTTACAGTTTCCTCATAAACAACATTTCTATTGTATTTGGGCGTTTCTGAGCTTGTCTACTCATTGTCCATGTTTCACTCTATACAAAAGTACAGGTAACACTTTAACACTTTTTTTCTCATTGCATTTGACATCTTTTTATTGGTCAATATTTGTCTATCTTGCAAAAGGCTACTTTCGTCATGGCGGTTCTTTTCTAATCTCTTCAAGGCATCTCCCATCAGATGTGTTGTCTGATCCGAGGCAGTTGTACTGATTCACTTTTATCAGAATGTTCTTCAGAAATTTACTTGGATGTTACATTGTGGTGTTTCTGTCTTCTTGAACACATCATAATCTGCATAATCTCTATTTTCTAGCAATTTCATCCTAACCCTTGTTGTTCACCGTGTACAATAACCGCATCTTTTACATCTACTACAGCAAACATACACGTACACAAATATCAATAAAGCAAAACATATGAAGCCACCGCGGCTACTGATGCACATAGAAGGAAAGGAAATACGTAGAGATCACAGAACACACTAGACAACATACATAGTTGTGGATTCAGGTGGATGATAGACCTGGTTAGTGATGACATAGTTCTGGGTTCAGATTGATGATAGCTCTGGCTTATGCTGACATTGTTCTGGGTTCAGGTAGATGATAGACCTGGCTTATGATGACATTGTTCTGGGTTCGGGTAGATGATAGACCTGGCTTATGATGACATAGTTGTGGGTTCGCGTGGATGATAGACCTGGCTAGTGATGACATAGTTTTGGGTTCAGATGGATGATAGATATGGCTTATGATGACATAGTTCTGTGTTCAGGTGGATGATAGACCTGGCTTATGATGACATAGTTGTGGGTTCACGTGGATGATAGACCTGGCTAGTGATGACATAGTTTTGGGTTCAGATGGATGATAGATATGGCTTATGATGACATAGTTCTGTGTTCAGGTAGATGATAGACCTGGTTTATGATGACATAGTTGTGGGTTCCTTGATGATAGACCTGGCTTATGATGACATAGTTCTGGGTTCAGGTAGATGATAGACCTGGCTTATGATAGCAGTTGTGTGTTCAGGTGGACGATAGACCTGGCTTATGATGACATAGTTCTGTGTTCAGGTAGATGATAGACCTGTCTTATGATAGCAGTTGTGTGTTCAGGTGGATGATAGACCTGGCTTATGATGACATAGTTCTGTGTTCAGGTAGATGATAGACATGGCTTATGATGACATAGTTGTTGGTCCAGGTAGATGATAGACCTGGCTTATGATGACAGTTGTGGGTTCAGGTAGATGATAGACCTGGCTTATGATGACATAGTTCTGGGTTCAGGTAGATGATAGACCTGGCTTATGATAGCAGTTGTGTGTTTAGGTAGATGATAGACCTGGCTTATGATGACATAGTTCTGGGTTCAGGTAGATGATGGACCTGGCTTATGGTGGCAGTTGTGTGTTCAGGTGAATGATAGACCTGGCTTACGATGACATAGTTCTGGATTAAGGCGTATGATAGACCTGTCTAACGACGACACTTTAAGGGTGCCTAGTTGGTCATGCGTCGAAGTTCACTTGTTCTTGGAGCGAGGCGGTTTCATCATTTGGAGGTGACAGGTTCGAATCCCGAACGGTAACTACAGCTTTCAGTTTTTAAGTTGTCTAGTGTGTCCTCTAGTCTCTACTTCTCCCCCCCCCCCCCTTACGCCTGTGAGCGCTAAACGTTAGATGTTTATTTAAGAACACACAGCTAGAGGGACACTAGAATATAAATCTGCCGCCATGAAGTGAAGACAAAGTCTTGCCGAGGGAACCAGTCCACTTGTACAGTTGGATTCGGGAACTACCAGGACCTGATTACTTGTGTGTTTAACTGGTGAAATTATGGTGGCATTGTAGTCAGTCTATATGCCTTCCAACACGCGTGTAGGGATTGGATCCTAGAAATGTCTCCTATCGGGACTCCTCAGTGTTCTACCTAGTGCCCAATATATCAGTGTCTGGAAATTACTAGAAACGTCAGCGAGGAAGAGAGATGATAACCTAACCCACATTATGCGATGACCGAGTATATGTAAAATCTTAGCACATTTCTATGCCAGTACTGTCGTTCTATTTAACTGACGGCTTGTCTTGTAACGTCATCTTTTCCATTAGTTCACACATCTGTCAGAGCTCTTATGTCTGCCTGTCTGTCTCACTGCCTACCTAACTGTCTGTCCCTTTGTGTGTCTGTCTATCTATCTGTAAAATGCATTGTTTATGTTTACAAAATCCATTTGGCAATGTTGTTTTTTCATTGTGAATGCAACATGCACATTTGATGAACGAAAGATGAATGAATGGAAGGGCCGAATGTAAGACAGGCCTGCGTGCCCAATTTGTGACCCTTTGAAAATAAAGTTCGTTTGTCATTCGTTCTGTCTACTTGTATGTCTATCTGTATGTCTAGATGTCTGTCTACCTGTATCTCTGTCGATCTGTCTATCCAGCCATATATATATATCCATCCGTCCGTCCCTCCTTCCGTCCGTCCGGTCGGCCATCCACATGTCTGTCTGTCCGTCCGGTCGGCCATCTGTCTGCCTGTCTGTCTGCCTGTCTGTCTGTCTGGTCGGTTGGTCGGTCGGTCGGTCGGTCGGTCACTCGGTCAGAATGTTTATCTATCTGCCTGCCTGCCTTCCTACCTGCCTGCCTGCCTTCCTGCCTGTCTGTCTGTCTGTCTATCTATCTATCAACAGACGGCTCCACGATCCATCTGTTGGTCTGACTGTCTGTATGTCAGTCCACTTGTCTGTCTGCTTCACTGTCTACCCTACTCCCCTTCCATCGTTCCCCCACTTTCATAAACAAGTAAACATTCACAAACTGAGACTCAGCCGCCGGTCACATGAGACGAGGCACACAAGTAAACATCCCCTGTGTAGTCATTGAGAAACACGAACACGGGTAGGCACAACTACACTCGCGTATAAACTGATTCGTCCTGAACTACCTAGTCCGACATACCTACAGACACCTCATCCAGCGTCGATGTTACATCCTTGAGAATGAGAAGAGCACATGCCACATAAGAGAATGTTCTACAGCGAGCTTCTGTCGACATTTTCCCACAACACGGCTCGAGAGCTGCTCTCAGAGTGGTCTGCCCGTGTGTGAGGACTGACTCAGTAACTCACGCGGAGGGAGCGAGGGAGTAAAAGGGAGAGATGGAGGGAGAGATGCTTCTGGGTATCGATCAGGGCGGTGCTTCTGTGGTGCCTTAAATTATATGCGTGCTCAGCTTCAACCCATTAAAGTGTCCCCTTACAGACATTGAAAGCAAAAGAATGTTTGTCCCATGTGTGGAAGACACAAACAAAGACAGGATCTTCTCCCGGGAATTTTTCTTAATGAATGAACATCAAACAGAAATTAGAGGGGAGCGGTGGTGGTCAATGGCATGCGCGGCTGCCGTACGGTGGTTCAGTGGCATGCACGGCTGATTGACTGTGGTTAGTGACATGCACGGCTGATGGGTGGTGGTTAGTGACATGCACGGATGATGGGTGGTGGTTAGTGGCATGCACGGATGATGGGTGGTGGTTAGTGGCATGCACGGCTGATTGACGGTGGTTAGTGGCATGCACGGCTGATGGGTGGTGGTTAGTGGCATGCACGGCTGACTGACGGTGGTTAGTGGCATGCACGGCTGATGGGTGGTGGTTCAGTGGCATGCACGGCTGATGGGCGGTGGTTAGTGACATGCACGGCTGATTGACGGTGGTTAGTGGCATGCACGGCTGATGGGTGGTGGTTAGTGGCATGCACGGCTGATGGGCGGTGGTTAGTGACATGCACGGCTGATTGACGGTGGTTAGTGGCATGCACGGCTGATGGGTGGTGGTTAGTGGCATGCACGGCTGATTGACGGTGGTAAGTGGCATGCACGGCTGATGGGTGGTGGTTAGTGGCATGCACGGCTGATGGGTGGTGGTTCAGTGACATGCACGGCTGATGGGTGGTGGTTCAGTGACATGCACGGCTGATGGGTGGTGGTAAGTGGCATGCACGGCTGATGGGTGGTGGTTAGTGGCATGCACGGCTGATGGGTGGTGGTTCAGTGACATGCACGGCTGATGGGTGGTGGTTCAGTGACATGCACGGCTGATGGGTGGTGGTTAGTGGCATGCACGGCTGATGGGTGGTGGTTCAGTGACATGCACGGCTGATGGGTAGTGGTTCAGTGACATGCACGGCTGATGGGTGGTGGTTCAGTGACATGCACGGCTGATGGGTGGTGGTTCAGTGGCATGCACGGCTGATGGGTGGTGGTTAGTGGCATGCACGGCTGATGGGTGGTGGTTCAGTGACATGCACGGCTGATGGGTGGTGGTTCAGTGACATGCACGGCTGATGGGTGGTGGTTAGTGGCATGCACGGCTGATGGGTGGTGGTTAGTGGCATGCACGGCTGATGGGCGGTGGTTAGTGGCATGCACGGCTGATTGACGGTGGTTAGTGGCATGCACGGCTGATGGACGGTGGTTCAGTGGCATGCACGGATGATGGGTGGTGGTTAGTGGCATGCACGGCTGATTGACGGTGGTTAGTGGCATGCACGGCTGATGGGTGGTGGTTAGTGGCATGCACGGCTGATTGACGGTGGTAAGTGGCATGCACGGCTGATGGGTGGTGGTTAGTGGCATGCACGGCTGATGGGTGGTGGTTCAGTGACATGCACGGCTGATGGGTGGTGGTTCAGTGACATGCACGGCTGATGGGTGGTGGTTAGTGGCATGCACGGCTGATGGGTGGTGGTTCAGTGACATGCACGGCTGATGGGTAGTGGTTCAGTGACATGCACGGCTGATGGGTGGTGGTTCAGTGACATGCACGGCTGATGGGTGGTGGTTCAGTGGCATGCACGGCTGATGGGTGGTGGTTAGTGGCATGCACGGCTGATGGGTGGTGGTTCAGTGACATGCACGGCTGATGGGTGGTGGTTCAGTGACATGCACGGCTGATGGGTGGTGGTTAGTGGCATGCACGGCTGATGTGTGGTGGTTAGTGGCATGCACGGCTGATGGGCGGTGGTTAGTGGCATGCACGGCTGATGGGTGGTGGTTAGTGGCATGCACGGCTGATTGACGGTGGTTAGTGGCATGCACGGCTGATGGACGGTGGTTCAGTGGCATGCACGGATGATGGGTGGTGGTTAGTGGCATGCACGGCTGATTGACGGTGGTTAGTGGCATGCACGGCTGATGGGTGGTGGTTCAGTGGCATGCACGGCTGATAGACGGTGGTGGTTCAGTGACATGCACGGCTGATGGGTGGTGGTTCAGTGACATGCACGGCTGATGGGTGGTGGTTAGTGGCATGCACGGCTGATGGGTGGTGGTTAGTGGCATGCACGGCTGATGGGTGGTGGTTAGTGGCATGCACGGCTGATTGACGGTGGTTAGTGGCATGCACGGCTGATGGACGGTGGTTCAGTGGCATGCACGGATGATGGGTGGTGGTTAGTGGCATGCACGGCTGATTGACGGTGGTTAGTGGCATGCACGGCTGATGGGTGGTGGTTAGTGGCATGCACGGCTGATTGACGGTGGTAAGTGGCATGCACGGCTGATGGGTGGTGGTTAGTGGCATGCACGGCTGATGGGTGGTGGTTCAGTGACATGCACGGCTGATGGGTGGTGGTTCAGTGACATGCACGGCTGATGGGTGGTGGTTAGTGGCATGCACGGCTGATGGGTGGTGGTTCAGTGACATGCACGGCTGATGGGTAGTGGTTCAGTGACATGCACGGCTGATGGGTGGTGGTTCAGTGACATGCACGGCTGATGGGTGGTGGTTCAGTGGCATGCACGGCTGATGGGTGGTGGTTAGTGGCATGCACGGCTGATGGGTGGTGGTTCAGTGACATGCACGGCTGATGGGTGGTGGTTCAGTGACATGCACGGCTGATGGGTGGTGGTTAGTGGCATGCACGGCTGATGTGTGGTGGTTAGTGGCATGCACGGCTGATGGGCGGTGGTTAGTGGCATGCACGGCTGATGGGTGGTGGTTAGTGGCATGCACGGCTGATTGACGGTGGTTAGTGGCATGCACGGCTGATGGACGGTGGTTCAGTGGCATGCACGGATGATGGGTGGTGGTTAGTGGCATGCACGGCTGATTGACGGTGGTTAGTGGCATGCACGGCTGATGGGTGGTGGTTCAGTGGCATGCACGGCTGATAGACGGTGGTTAGTGGCATGCACGGCTGATCGGTGGTGGTTCAGTGACATGCACGGCTGATTGACTGCGGTTCAGTGGCATGCACGGCTGATGGACGGTGGTTAGTTGCATGCACAGTTCATGGGCCGTAGTTAGTAGCATGCACGGATGATGGACGGTGGTTAGTGGCATGCACGGCTGATTGACTGTGGTTAGTGGCATGCACGGCTGATTGACTGTGGTTCAGTGGCATGCACGGCTGATGGACGGTGGTTAGTTGCATGCACGGCTGATGGACGGTGGTTAGTGGCATGCACAGTTCATGGACCGTAGTTAGTAGCATGCACGGCAGATAGCTGGTAGTTCAGTGGTATGCACGGCTGATGGGCTGTTGTTCGTTGTACCCGCAAGCTTTTTCATGATTGCCATGCTTTGCCTTGCTCTTTTTCGATTTTTCTCAACCTGTGTCTTCCATGTCAGGCGACGATCAAAGGTGACTCCTAGATAGATTGGATTTTCTTCATGGCGCAATATTTTTCCATTCACTACCAGCTTAGAGTGCTGAGATTTATTTGAGAGGGAGAACCCTGTGCATGTTGTTTTCTCCTCACTTATCTTCACTAGCCATGCTTTTCACCAGTCCTCTACCGCTAATAAATCTTGCTGTATTCTGCTGTTAGCTGTACTAATATATTCTTCAGATGTCCATATGGCAAGGTCATCTGCAAAGGAGGATGTATGTACTCTGGCTGGAAAATTTTCCTTGATGTCATTTATATATGCTAGGAATAATGTTAGTGAAAGAACTCCTCCTTGGGGGACACCTTGCTCCAAAAGCATCTTTTTGCTGGTTAGTCCATGTACTTTTGTCCCCACAGTTCTGTTCTCAAGGTAGCGGCTGGTCCATTTGTACATTTTGCAGTTTTACTTTTAGTCATCCTTCCATACTTTATCAAATGCTTTCACTAAATCTATCCAGACCGCTAGGTGTGCTTTTTCTCTTGGAAAGCATCCTCGATTTCCTGAGCTATATAGGTTATTTGATCTTAAGTGGATCTGTACTTTCTGAATCCTGCTTGGTGTGGTGTTAAGAGTTAGTTTTCTTCCAGATGTCATGTTAGCCTGCTATTGATAATGCGTTCCATTAATTTTCCTACATTGCTAAGTAGACTGATAGGTCCATAGCCATTTGGTTCTTCCAGGTCTTTTCCTTTCTTTGGGACTGGTATTAGTATAGCGTCCTTCCTTGCCTGTTGGACTATTCCTCTCTTCCAGCTGTAATTTAGGACTGCTAGTAGTTTCTTTTTTGCTTTAGTACTTAGTCCTATTAGCATTTCATGTGTGATTCCATCCTTTCCTGGTGATTTCTTCTTTTTTAGGGTATTCATTGCCTGTTCCATTTCTTCCATTTTTAGATTTGCCAGCATATATTCAGCTGCTGTTACTGTATTACTATGATGTGTCTGTTTATTTTTGGTTGCTTTCTTCTGTTGTAATATCAATGTGGTTTGCACTAGCATAGTGTTCCATTAGTGCATTTGCAGCATTTTTTCCTGTAGGCAAGGCATTTCCTTGTTTAATTGTTACTTGTTTGTTTCTGAGACCTTCATTGTTTTTGGCTTTCACAAGTTTCCATAGTTTATTTCCATCCCTGTCAAAGTTCAGGTTTTCTGTGTTTTCATTCCAACAATCTCTAAATGTGATATACGAGTAAATGGACAAGTGAATCGGTACAGTTATCTCGGAACAGTCATAATATCTGATGGGAGATGCCTTGAAGAAGTTAGAACAAGAATTGTCATTGCGAAGCTAGCCTTTTGCAAGATGAAAAACATACTGATCAATAAAAAGATATCAATTTAAACGAGAAAAAGAGTGTTGAAGTGCTACATAGAACCTGTACTTTTGTATTTATGTGAAGCGTGGACAATGAGCAGTCAAGCTGAAAAACATATGCTGGCTGTGGAAATGTGGTTTCTGAGGACAATGCAAAGAATACTATGGACAGACAGAAAAAATAATGAACAAGTCCTTCAAGAAACAAATGAAAATCGTAAACTGATTAGAGTCATTAGACGAAGACAGTCGAAATTTGTTGGGTATGTTATGAGAAGAAATGAATTGAAGAACATGGTAACAACTGGCAAGATCGAAGAGAAGAGAGGAAGAGGAAGACCGAGAAGTTAATACCTGGATGGCTTGGCCACGTGGCATGGTCGACTCAGGAACACAAAGCTGATCCACGACTCTGGTGATCGAATAAGATGGCAAAACTTGACCACCCACGCTTATTGGCATGGCACGTGATGGATGGATGATGGCCTCACTTGAAAGTAGTACCGTATTATAGTCCATATATTATAACTATTTACAGTTATTGGCACACAATACACATCAGTAGTTTGATTTCTTAACCAAGGTCAATATGGAATAGGACACAGTTCCTCGAAGAGCTACTCTAGAATTGAACACGGCACCTTCTTCAAAATGGCATAATATGAAGGCAATACTGGTATAGTTATATATCAGTCACCTTCAGAGATGTTTGGCAGATACTTCCACGCCCTTGTGAAAAAGGATGTATTTACTCATTCACAAAGTTGTACACTGGTGAGGCTGGTATGTTCTATTGACATGGTCAATCCAACCACAGGATATTGATGCATATTGTAAGTATTCAGTAATAAATTCTTCAAGAGTTGATGCAAGTACTTTCAGTTGGCCAATCCAACAACTAGATGATGACGCATGTTCTAGGTATTCAATCCACACATCATAAATCGTAAATGCTGGTATTTTCAATTGGCCAATCCAACAAAGAAGGAGACTTGGAAATATAGATATATAACCCCAGGGTAGTAATCTTAATTATTAATTAGCCAGTGTATACATGACATAATACTTCACCACCCAGCTTTCATTCTCAGCTATGATTGTATCATCATGTGAATATGATAGTACACTCAAGGATACTGGTCTCCGGACATGGCTGATAGACATGACTGAGAATAGGTCCCATTCTAGTAGGTGGTTGAGACTTTAACAGAACCTGTTTTGTCGGTCATCATGTCATCTAGTGCAGTGCCCTCTTCTAGAGTCCAATCTGGCTACCAGGAACCCATTCACACACTAACATACGAGTAATGTCTTATCAAGAACTAATAACCCATTGTTTCCTGTCTCGAATTTTAGACATTACACAAGTCATATTACTCTTCTTGATAACACTCGTCATCTTCCCAGTTGATAAGCACACAAATGAAGAAAAATACCCTTTAGAGAAAGGCAGACACCCAAAGTTCCCATATTACCTTGCTTAATGGTTAGAAAGGTGGGTGGCCTTATCCTAATTGTGCATTCTCATCGTATGCTAATATAATGGTTCAGTTTACAATCCAGAGAAAGATAGTGGGGGTTTATGCGGCCCCTTCTGAATATTCCCCTAGTTCCAACACTCTAGTATATTCCGATGTAGTACCTATCGGAAGAAGTCTTTTTGGGGGCGGTCGTGAAGGTTTAGAACTACCTCACGGCTCTAGATGATGAATGTTTAAGTTTGGCAAACTATCTTAAGTTTGGATTCAAATGAAAGCACTCTTCCTCAGGAAACTCATAGCATATCTTTCTCCGCATGTAGAAGTTACCCGTTAAGGCATTCTTTCATTTAATGATTAGGAAATATACTAATCTCCTTACAGCATCATTTGTTTACTGTTTTATTATTCAACTCACAGCTGTTAGCGTGGTTTGGCCTTGATTTTGCCTGACTGGTTTGAACTGGGTTCATTGCAGGGGTCGGCCTTTAACAATTTCCCGTTTATTTAACCAAAGTTCTTTTTTTTTTTAATTTTTTTTTTTGCACATCCATTATACTTTATAGGACATCACAGTTAACACCAACATTTCTGCAGTTGTGATCTCTTGGCAAGTTTACGTTCGGTAGTTTGCCATTGCTTTCTGAACGACTGGCACCGATACCAACACAACGCGGTCTACTGCCAAATCGCGCGTAGCTATGTTTCGAACACGGGTATACGGGATTACAAATCGCGTCCGCCAAACCTTCACCACGGAGACCGTCAACCAGACTTATAAAGTAAGTAAATTGCAATTACCCTCGTTTAAAGAATAACACACTCCATTATTATTTGGCCATCCGTGAATACACGGGCTCTCATATACGACGATATTTTTTTTTTTTTTTTTTTTGCATATCCTTTACAGGACATCGCTGTCAATACCAGCATCTTTCAGCTGTATGTTGATTTCTTGGCAAGATTACACTCAGTAGTTTGCCATTGCTTTCTGAGTGACCGGCTCACATACCCCGTAAGTTACCGATGCGATTCGAACCACTGCTCATTCTCATCGTCATCACGTCACCGACGAGAGTATACGAGATTACGTAGAAAAGTCATAACCTCTAAGCCACGAAGCCGGCATATACGGTGATAGCTAGAGTTAAGTCGCTACCAGAAGACGTGACTGCCTTGCTACTCTAATTATCATAAGTGATGTAGGGAGTATAAAAATTAACTTGTTGGGTTCCGGAATAATTCAAAAAGGTCGGAATTCACGAAAGATGTAGGGAATCCTACTGTTTAAAGCACGAGATTGGATGAGTCCTTTTCTTTATCACAAGTCATGCGTGATTTTAAAGAAGGGATATCCCCAGAATAATATAGAAAGTTCTACGGACATTCTAGAAACAGGTTTATCTTCAGATGGGTAGGGACCTGATTGGGTATGGTTTAAAGGGGGAAACGTAATGTATTTCGTTACATGATATGTAGATAAGTATGAACATAGCATTAGCGCGTTTTACACCCATTTGCAATTCAAACCCGTTTGTTGTTTCACGAGCTGTTCTGACAGCTGATTCTTGTTTTAAATGTATGGACACGGCGTAGCAATGATGTAGTGAGTAGCCACACCGATTTATCGAGACGCCAAAGCAATGATTGCTGCGATGCAATAGGTCAAGCTGAAGTTGATGCTGAAGTTGATGATGATGAAGACAACGATGATGATGAAGATACAGATGAAAACAGAAATGACGATGACAGCGATAGTAATGAGAATAAACTGTGAAACAGCTGCAAAGTTAACCAGAATACAACAATTTCAGATACCTAGAAAACCAATCACCAGTAGTCTGAGAGCTGCTCTGCTGAACCCACAAGATAAACAACTATTCAAACTCTCCCGGCCCTGATTCAAACTGCAAACACCCGGGACGGAATCAGTGTCCCCCGGACACCTCGTCCGCCATCAAGTGTGGGATTTATAATGAAGCAATTACTCGCAACCGGTCTTGCCCGTGCTGGAGGTCTATTGAAACAAAACAATACTTCTGTTTACACGTTGTGAAGTGTCTGGTGACATTACTCAATGTCGACATGGTGTGTCATTCATCCGTCGGAGATGTTTAAAACCGTCTTTGTTATCTAGTAATCTGTTATTTCTTTCATTCTTTCTTGTGTCCTTTTTTTTTCGCTTTCTGTTACTCTTTTTATTTAATTCTATCTGGGTGTTTTTTTTCCTTCATAAGTGTTTCAGTTCTTCTATACCCGCTCTATATTTTAACATTGTTTTCCTCTTTTTTTTACTGCTTGTATTTCCACTTGCATTATCGTTTTCAATGTCTGTAAAATGTATTCTTTCTTTCTTTCTTTTTTTTTTTCTCCATTTTTTTTTCTATCTTATGTTTTCTTCTCTTCTTTTTTTCTATCATTGCCTCATTCTTTTCTAATTATATATATGCTTTCCCCGCTCTAAAAGTAAACCTTGTTTGTGTTCTTCTTTCTGTTTTCTGTTTTAACTTCCCGCATTTTTACAACGAGTTAGGAAGAACTTGAAAGAACTGCGGAGTTGTGGTTCTTAAGACGAATGCTGCGAACACCTTGGACGGCCGGAGTATCTAACAACGCCTGCCTGGGAAAGGCTAATGAAACTAGAACATTACATACGACTATAAGAAAGAGAACTATAAGACATTTATAAACAGCTTTCTGTGACAATTTAATGAGAAGAGAGACACTGGCGGACATTGTGATGACTAGAAGGACCAGCTGTAGAGGTGACCCGCAGTGAAAACATAATGCCTGGTGGTCTGGGATGGTGGGATGTTGGCGTGGAGGAATATCATTAGTAGAATTGATGCAGAACACCTGGGCCATGTGGGAAAGGGGTTGCGAAAGCAATTCGTAATCCCTCATACCACGTTCAAAACACAGCAGACCGCCTTGCGTTGATTTTAATGCAATGGTATGAGTGTCGATCTTTCAGAAATAATGGCAAACTACTGAACGTAAACTTGCCAAGAAATCACAAACAGCCAAACATGATGGGATTGACTGTGATGTCCAGTAAAGAATGTGCAACTGTTAGAACCGAGGTCTGTGGAGAGACGTGGAGACATTGAGACACGGAGTACGCCGACCTCGCTTTTTAAGGTACGTGTGGATGATGATTGTTTCCACTGTTTTGGCAGCATACTGTTAGTTGTGATGCACTGTTTCTTCAGACCTGTGGCTCAGTACATCCCACTTCGACTAGCATTGTGTCGTGTTTATTTTATCTAGTCTTTGTATGTCGCTCCGCCTGGTTTCTACCCCCTGACCTGTCCAACATGGGAGACCTTACCAGTAGCTGTGCTACAATCGGCATAGCTCTCGGGGTTATTGGAACACACATACCCCTCTACTTCTTCAAAGAGGAGACACATCAGACGGGAATTATCACCCTCTTCGGATAACAATCATTACCCTCTTCGGATTTTCCGGTTTCAAGATGGCGACGGACGGTCGTGTTGTTTTGTGTTCGTTAACTTTTTCGCGTAGGGGATGGATTTATTCATATCTTGCGTGTAATTGGTGTGCCAGGATATAAAACCAGGAGTTTCTACTCAAGATCTGCGCGGGTGCTACGGAGTTCGTGCATCGAGCGAAGCCATCCTTGAGTGAATTTTCAGCAGCGTGTGTGGTTTTCAAAGTCTGTGTTTACGTTTTTTCAACATGGCGGAACAACGTGTGTTCTTCGTGCGGTCTGCAGTCAACATACCGAAGCGGCGGGGTAGCCGCGCAGGGAAAAAGAAGCAAGGTAAGCGTGGAGGTTTCAGGCGTTTTAGACTCAAGTGTCACCGTCTAGGACTCAGGAATATCCGTATTCTATATTGGAACTGTGCCAGTGTAAAACAACGGGGCTCTATTTTAGAAACCCTAGTTTACAGGAACGACATTGTAGCACTCCAGGAGACGAGACTGGGCGATCAGCTACTCCAGATTGCCGGCTTCAAATGTTTCTACAACAGACGACATCTGGGAATGGCGATTCTCGTTCGCGACAGCATGGTGGCGTCAGAGCTAGACATGTCCAGTTGGGACAGTGACGATATACAAATACAGGCGTTGAGAGTTCATTCCAGTATACCATTCGTGGTGGTTAATGTTTATGCCCGCAATGCCAGTGTGGACGCCCAGAAGTGGCAGTGCTTAAGTGGCATATTAGGCCACGAGAGAAATGTTATTTTCTGTGGTGATTTCAACGCAAAAGGCAGATCATGGGGAAACACTTCATCCAATACACAGGGGGAGGAGCTCGAGACTGCACTGGAAACCATCGACCTGGTTTGTATCAACAGTGGCTGTGTCACCAGAACAGCAAGCCGTCCGGGCGATGAGGACAGTGCTATTGATCTGGCGCTAGTTTCACCTTCACTCACTACAGTGTGTAGATGGGGTGTCCTAGGACACCATGGCAGCGACCACCACCCGTGCAGCATACTGGTGGAGAAAGGCAAAACCAGGCAGCACAAGCTAAAGGTAAAGACGTTCCAGTATGACAGTACAGGGCAAGATGTGGTGAGTAAAATAAGACGTGACAAGCGCAGAACGTTTCAGGGCAGGAAAAAAAGCTGGGAGCAGCCACCGTGGTGGAGTTTCGAGGTGGAGAAGGCTTGGGTGGATAAGCGTAGTGCTGTAAGGAGATGGCAAAATGCCAAGAAGAACAGAGCTGGTCATCCTAGTCCCTGCTTGCACTTAGAAAGAGAGATGCACACAAAAGTAAGCTACTTCAAAAAACTGGTCAAGGTTGTTAAAAGCGAAAAATGGGCAGAGGTGTGTCAAAGAGTAAGCACAGACAAGTCACTGAAATTGTTCTGGCGACTACATAAAAGCATGAGTGGTGTAGTCAAGAATAAGAGCATTTCTGACTTCCAAGATGCTGACCTCATCTGGCAGAGGACTGACGAGGACAAGGGCAAAGCCCTCTTTGAACGCTACCTTGAGCAAAGCAACCAGACAGACATGGGAGGCCGAAATCTGGCCAAGGAGGTCACCTCAGACAAATGCAAGGCCCAGGACACTTCGGATGAAGACACAGTGACAGTGAAAGAAATCAAGGCTGTGCTTCGACGATCAAAAAACAGTGCTCCAGGTCCTGATGGCATAAGATACGATGACATTAACAGGTGTACCGACAATGAGCTAGAGAAACTAGCAGACATGTACAACAACAGTATAGGGGGTGCTAGCATCAAGGAGGAATGGTTACACAGCTATCTGATTCCCTTGCCGAAGCCTGACAAAGACCACAAAAAAATTCAGGGATATTGAATTATAACCATGCAGAATACAATAGGCAAGCTGCTGGAGAAGGTAATTGCCAGGAAAATATCAAGCCAACTAGAGAGGCAAGGTGTTTTCCCACCTACCCTGGGTGGGTACCGTCCAAAAAGAGAAACCTGGACCAATGCAGCAGTCTTTGCCCACGATGTCTATGAAGGTTTCCACTCAGGCACTGAAACCGTTGCTGCAGCGATTGATCTTGAGGACGCATACAACAGAGTACCACTGGATTTTTTAATGTTTCAGCTTCTCGAACTAAACATAAGTCCATTCCTCCTTAGTTGGATCGCTGCAGCCCTCTTCCAACGGAAAGTAGTTTTTAGATGTGGCAGTTGGACTTCGGAACCAACAACAATATATCCTGGCCTACCACAGGGATCGCCATTATCTCCGGTACTGTTCAACGCCTACACAGTGAGAATCACCAGTGAGCAGATCACTGGACCTGGCAGGACATTGTCATATGCCGATGATGTTTTAGTGTATCGTCAGGGGAAGGATAGAGAGGAGGTTGCTGTGGAACTACAAACCGAACTCAATCGCATAAGTACTTGGTGTGATGAAGCTGGGGCAATGGTCAACCCAACAAAGGCAACAGTGACTTGGTTCTCGTTGAATAATCATATTGTCAACACTCCAACACCAACTGTAATGCTGTGTTCAGAGATGGTGGAAAGAACGCAGGCAATGAATTACCTGGGGATACGGTTTGATCGAAGCCTTGCTTATAATGTGCACATAGACCAGGTGATAACAAAGGCCAAGCGGGGTTTGGCAGCGATGCGGGTGATGGCGGCAGCAAACTGTGAGCAGCGCCATCTATGTCTTCTGTACGAGGGGTTGGTCATGTCTGTTTTGGAGTATGCAATGGCAATCCTGACTCTCAGCCATAAGCAGATAGAACGGATGGAAAGGATTCAGAATGAAGCTATGCGCATTATTCTTGGATGTACAAGAGATACAGCATGCAGGGCGATGCGCTACCTTCTTGGGTTTCCAACCATTGAAGAGAGAATACAAGATTGCAGGGCACGCGCCTACCTCAGAATTAACGCAAACACACAACATCCACTGCATAGTGAAATTAGGAAGGTGAAGGGCAGCAGGTTAAAAAGAGGACGGTCGTGGATGGGTCAAGCCGAAGACATTCTTCAACAGGTGTGTTCACTTGAGGACTTAGAACCTGGCGAGGAGTGGGTGCAAGTGCCAACAGACTTCTGCACATCCTTTTCAGTTTGCATCCAACTTGACAGAAAATGCAGACAAGAAAATCCGGCTGCTGTTGAGGCTGAAGTACAAGCGTTGATTTTCGAGAATTCGCTAGACGGTGACGCGGTCATCTACACAGATGGGTCGGTCGTCCGACATGTGAGAAGCTCATGGGCCTTTACAGCTCGGGCCGGAGGGAGAATTGTGAAGGAGGACTCTGGTGCTTTTACTGAAACCACAAGTAGCCTGACCATGGAAGTCATGGCAGTAAGTAAATCAATAACATGGCTCGAGACACAGACATTCACTAAGGCTTGTTTCCTTAGCGACTCAATGAACATGATCAAGAGGATAGAGGAGGGGTCGATCCGAAGAGAATGGTTGCTGCCTCTGGAGCGGTCTCGACTGGCAAAGATTAGTTTCATCTTCGTGCCAGGGCATGCGGGAGTACAAGGAAATGAGCGGGCTGACAAGCTCGCAGGTGAGGCTACTGTGAAGGGCGGACGCGCCATGGACCAGGCCGACATTCTGAATGCTCTACGAGAAGTAAGACTTTTGCGAGAACCAAGTGATGACTGTGAATCTACAACAATAGCCAGACTGCGAGAGCAGCAAATTAAAAGAGGTGTGGCCAAACAAGAACACTACGCAGGAAGCCAAAGAAGATTGATAAACCAACATAGAACTGGCGTCGTTAGCCGCTACACGCTGCGGGATTTGCTGAGGAGGGGATCCGAGCACTTATGGACTGAATGGTTCGATGTGCAATGAGGATGATCTGTCGACTAACTAACTAACTTACCATCTTCGGATAACAATCATCACCCTCTTCGGACAACAATCATCACCCTCTTCGGACAACAATCATCTTCAAATAAATCTCCAAATTTTTGCTGACTCGCTCACAAGATTATGAATCTGAACCAAGGATGGCGCTTGTATAATTTCTCTTCTGGAGTTGAACGGGGTATGGAAATGGTAGAATGGAATGGTAGATGGGAGACAATTTTAAATGTCTATTATTTGCCTCATGCGGTCATTGTATCATCTTCCGGACATTATTTCCCTCTCCTGTTTTTCTTTCTTTCTTTCTTTCTTTCTTTCTTTCTTTCTTTCTCTTTCTTTCTTTCTTTCTTTCTTTCTTCCCCTTTGTTTTGTCCTTACTATTGTTTCGGACTGTTCTCGTCTATCTTCACACCCACCTCTCATGTATCTGTCTGTCTGTACTAGATTCTCTTTCTTTCTTTCTTTCTTTCTTTCTTTCTTTCTTTCTTTCTTTCTTTCTTTCCATCTTTCTTTCTTTCTGTCTTCCCCTTTGTTTTGTCCTTGCTATTGTTTCGGACTGTTCTCGTCTATCTTCACCCCCACCTCTCATGTATCTGTCTGTCTGTTCTAGATTCTCTGCCTGTCTAGTGTTAGTCCCGCTATTCTGTCTGGCGTGTCTTGCTTGTGCTTCTCACTCACCCACCTACAATGGAGGAGATGTGACAGTTTCTGTGCACCTCCCATCTGCTAGTGTGTTTCTCAATCACCTACATGCAATCTAGGAGATGTGTCCGTTTACCGCCCATCTGTAAGTGTCTTTCTCACTCACCCATCTACAATCTAGGAGATGTGTCCGTTTACCACCCATCCGTCAGTGTGTTTCTCACTCACCCATCTACAATCTAGGAGATGTGTCCGTTTACCGCCCATCCGTCAGTGTCTTTCTCACTCACCCATCTAAAATCTAGGAGATGAGTCCTAAAACCGCCCATCCGTCAGTGTCTTTCTCACTCACCCATCTACAATCTAGGAGATGTGTCCGTTTACCGCCCAGCCTTCAGTGTGTTTGTGCACACACGGTGCGCCCCAAACCGTGGGCGATTACTCAGGGCATTACAAGAGCACCCAGCATGAACACGCCGTGATGTCCCTTGTCAATCCCGCTAAGCCCTGCCCCACTTTTAGTTGTGTAGTATGTGTGTGTGTGTGTGTGTGTGTGTGTGTGTGTGTGGGTACGGGGGTGGGGGGTGGGGGGGGGGTGATTGGATGTACGACTGTGTGAGTATCTGTGTGTTTTGCGTGCTTGAAAGTGTGTATGTATCGATTATGTGTGTGTGGGAAGGAGCGTATGTGTGTGCTTTGCTTTATGTTTGAATAATGGTATATGGGTGAGAGTGAGAGAGAGAGAGAGAGAGAGAGAGAGAGAGAGAGAGAGAGAGGGGGGGAGAGAAAGAGAGAAAGAGAGAGAGAAGACTGAGGGAGATGGAAAGAGAGAGAGAGTATGTATGTATGAGTAAATGTTTGTTGGTGAGTATGTGATTGTGAGTGGGTTTATCTGTATGCGTATTGTGTGTTATTGAGTGGGTGCATAACTATGAGAGTTTGTGTAAATGATTAAGTATGTATATCGGTATGTATGTATGTGGTTATACATGTATGTGTGTCTGGCTGCCTGTCTGTTTCATAACATGGTAATATGCATTGTTTATGTTCACAACATTTATTTTACAATGTTCTTATTTACATGAATGTAACATGCATAATTTTTTTTTTTTTTTTTAAATTCGCATATCCTTTACAGGACATCGCTGTCAACAGCAGCATCTTTCAGCTGTCTGTTGATTTCTTGGCAATATTACGCTCAGTAGTTTGCCATTGCTTTCTGAGCGGCCGGCTCAGTTATCCCGCAAGTCACCAGAGGGGGTAGAGCCGCTTCCATTTCTCGCCCGCTACGAGACTCTGCGTGATAAACGGGATTACGGAGAAAGTGGTTTAACCCCTCGGCCAGAGAGACCGGCAACATGCATAATAGATAACTCATATACCAAAGATGAGTGGTTGTAAGGGCCGAAGGTAAGACAGGCCAGCGCGCCCAAATTTGCGACCCTTTGAAAAAAAAATTCGGTCGGTCGTTCGTTTTTTTTTTTTTTTTCATAGTAATCTTCACGAGTATCATTATAACACCAGCATACATTTCCCGGCGGGTTCATCATAGCTAACGTGAAATAACTCTTCTACTTCTATCAGTGCCCAACAATACATGTGTATATATTTATGATATTCAGGGTGTCGTCTAGCCTCTACTTCTTACTTCTACTTCTATCAGTGCCCAACAATACATGTGTATCTATTTATGATATTCAGGGTGTCGTCTAGCCTCTACTTCTTACTTCTACTTCTATCAGTGCCCAACAATACATGTGTTTCTATTTATGATATTCAGGGTGTCGTCTAGCCTCTACTTCTTACTTCTACTTCTATCAGTGCCCAACAATACATGTGTATCTATTTCTGATATTCAGGATGTCGTCTAGCCTCTACTTCTTACTTCTACTTCTATCAGTGCCCAACAATACATGTGTATCTATTTATGATGTTCAGGGTGTCGTCTAGCCTCTACTTCTTACTTCTACTTCTATCAGTGCCCAACAATACATGTGTATCTATTTATGATATTCAGGATGTCGTCTAGCCTCTACTTCTTACTTCTACTTCTATCAGTGCCCAACAATACATGTGTATCTATTTATGATATTCAGGATGTCGTCTAGCCTCTACTTCTTACTTCTACTTCTATCAGTGCCCAACAATACATGTGTATCTATTTATGATGTTCAGGGTGTCGTCTAGCCTCTACTTCTTACTTCTACTTCTATCAGTGCCCAACAATACATGTGTATCTATTTATGATATTCGGGATGTCGTCTAGCCTCTACTTCTTACTTCTACTTCTATCAGAGCCCAACAATACATGTGTATCTATTTATGATGTTCAGGGTGTCGTCTAGCCTCTACTTCTTACTTCTACTTCTATCAGTGCCCAACAATACATGTGTATCTATTTATGATATTCAGGATGTCGCCTAGCCTCTACTTCTTACTTCTACTTCTATCAGTGCCCAACAATACATGTGTACCTATTTATGATATTCAGGGTGTCGTCTAGCCTCTACTTCTTACTTCTACTTCTATCAGTGCCCAACAATACATGTGTACCTATTTATGATATTCAGGGTGTCGTCTAGCCTCTACTTCTTACTTCTACTTCTATCAGTGCCCAACAATACATGTGTATCTATTTATGATATTCAGGATGTCGCCTAGCCTCTACTTCTTACTTCTACTTCTATCAGTGCCCAACAATACATGTGTACCTATTTATGATATTCAGGATGTCGTCTAGCCTCTACTTCTTACTTCTACTTCTATCAGTGCCCAACAATACATGTGTACCTATTTATGATATTCAGGGTGTCGTCTAGCCTCTACTTCTTACTTCTACTTCTATCAGTGCCCAACAATACATGTGTACCTATTTATGATATTCAGGGTGTCGTCTAGCCTCTACTTCTTACTTCTACATCTATCAGTGCCCAGCAATACATATGTATCTATTTATGATATTCAGGGTGTCGTCTAGCCTCTACTTCTTACTTCTACTTCTATCAGTGCCTAACAATACATGTGTATCTATTTATGATATTCAGGGTGTCGTCTAGCCTCTACTTCTTACTTCTACTTCTATCAGTGCCCAACAATACATGTGTACCTATTTATGATATTCAGGGTGTCGTCTAGCCTCTACTTCTTACTTCTACTTCTATCAGTGCCCAACAATACATGTGTATCTATTTATGATGTTCAGGGTGTCATCTAGCCTCTACTTCTTACTTCTACTTCTATCAGTGCCCAACAATACATGTGTATCTATTTATGATATTCAGGGTGTCGTCTAGCCTCTACTTCTTACTTCTACTTCTATCAGTGCCCAACAATACATGTGTATCTATTTATGATATTCAGGGTGTCGTCTAGCCTCTACTTCTTACTTCTACTTCTATCAGTGCCCAACAATACATGTGTATCTATTTATGATATTCAGGGTGTCGTCTAGCCTCTAATTCTTACTTCTACTTCTATCAGTGCCCAACAATACATGTGTATCTATTTATGATATTCAGGGTGTCGTCTAGCCTCTACTTCTTACATCTACTTCTATCAGTGCCCAACAATACATGTGTATCTATTTATGATATTCAGGGTGTCGTCTAGCCTCTACTTCTTACTTCTACTTCTATCAGTGCCCAACAATACATGTGTATCTATTGATGATATTCAGGGTGTCGTCTAGCCTCTACTTCTTACTTCTACTTCTATCAGTGCCCAACAATACATGTGTATCTATTGATGATATTCAGGGTGTCGTCTAGCCTCTACTTCTTACTTCTACTTCTATCAGTGCCCAACAATACATGTGTATCTATTTATGATATTCAGGGTGTCGTCTAGCCTCTACTTCTTACTTCTACTTTTATGAGCGCCAAATAATTCATGTATGTGTATTTATGAACTGTCTTAGTGGCCTAAATGGCTTCCACAATTGATAGTTAGTTTGCTGCTTGTCCTTTACATGACGTCGCAGTCAACCCCAGCATTTATTCTGCGGCTGTTTGCGATTTATTAGGCACTATTTACGTTCAGTAGTTTTTCACTGCTTCTGAACGAATGACACTCATATAGTTGAAATCAACGCAAGGCAGTCTGTTTCCAAATCGTGTGCGCTTGGTTTAGAACTCCCCGCTCGGTATGACAATCCCACTAACCTGTTTGTCTCCTATCTCCTCTTTCAACGCCTGATTCCCACTAGCCTGTTATTATCTTATCTCTTCTCCCCACACCTATTCCCCAATAACCTAAAAGTTTCCTCTCTCCTCTTCCCAAACCTATTCACCATTAACCGTATAGTCGCATTTCTCCTCTCCTAAGCCTATTCCCCTCTAACCTCATAGTCTCCTCTCTCCCCTCCAAAAACTTGTTTCCCAATAACTCATAGTCTCCGCTCCCCTTCCAAACTTATGTCCCACTAACCTCATAGTTTCGTCTCTCCTCTCCCCAAATCTATGACCCAATATCCACATAGTCTCCTCTCTCCACTCTCCAAACCTATTTCCAACTAACTATACTAATATTAATCTTCTTTGGCTTTCCGTATAGTGTTCTTGTTTGGCCACACCGCTTTTAATTTGCTGTTCTCGCATCACGCCAAGTGGTCATCCCCATTATGCTCCGTTCCTGTACCAGTGAATATAACACGAAGTGCTCCTCACTGCCCTATGTGAAAAGTGGAATAGACAGAAGTCTCAACAAGCCTCCTCTCTTCTCTCCCCAAACTTATTTTCCACTAACTTCATAGTCTCCTTTCTCCCCTCAACAAACATATTTGCCACTAACCTCATAGTCTCCTCTCAGGTAGTTAGTTAATTAGTTAGTTTAATTAGTTAGTTAGTTAGTTAGTTGGTTGGTTGGTTGGTTGGTTGGTTGGTTGGTTGGTTGGTTGGTCGGTCGGTCGGTCAGTCAGTCAGTCAGTCAGTCAGTCAGTCAGTCAGTCAGTTAGTTAATTAGTTAGTTAGTTAGTTAGTTAGTTAGTTAGTTAGTTGGTTGGTTGGTTGGTTGGTTGGTTGGTTGATTAGTTAGTTAGTTAGACGACTGATCGTCCTCATTGCACATCGAACCATTCAGTCCATAAGTGCTCAGATCCTCTTAGTAAATCCTGCAGCTTGCAATGGCTAACGATACCAATTCTGTGTTGGTTTATTAATCTTCTCTGGCTTAACGTGTAGTGTTCTTGTTTGACCACACCTCTTTTAATTTGCTGCTCTCGTATCACGGCAACAGGTCGTCCCCATTATGCTATTTTCCTGTACCAGTGAATATCTCACGAAATGCTCCTCGCTGCCCTATGTGAGAAGTGGAATAGACAGGAGTCTCGACAAGCTTCCTCTCTCTCCATCCCCAAATCTATTTCCCACTAACCTCATAGTTTCCTCTACCCTCTCCCCAAACCTATTTCCCACTAACTACATAGTATCCTCTTTCCTCTCTCCAAACCTATTTCCCCATTAACGCTCAATTTGGTCACAAAAGACAGAAAATGGGAGACCACTCTACAGGAGATGTTAAACATTTCCAGGATTATCGTTACTGTCTGTTCTCATGGCTGTAGGGAGACGTCATCGCCTGTCCTGTAAATTGATGTCTTTGTGGAAGGACATAATGTATGTCCAAGAGAACTCAGCTGGTGTCCTGCAGTTTACTCGCGTTCTTTACGTCCCAGAGTTGGAACATGGCCTATTTAATTAGACCAAGAGGAGTTTGATAACTTCGTACGAGATAGGAAAATGTAATATAAAATGGACAATTTTTGAATCATCAGTTCCTCGATTATGTAGCCGAGTCAGCCTAGCGATTGGACTGTAGCGTGCCAACACTATGACAACGAGTTCTAATCGAGCAAGTTTTTAAATGTACCTGGACTCTCAGGTGGACTCAGCTCACAGTGGGCACCATGAAATGTTTGTGGAAATGAAGGCTTCGGGTAATACTGGTCACATCACCCAGCGGTCACATCACCAAGCGGTCACATCACCCAGCGGTCACATCACCAAGCGGTCACATCACCCAGTGAACACATCACCCAGTGGGCATATCAATTAGCGGTCACATCACTCAGCGAGCACATCACCAAGCGGTCACATCATCCAGTGGTCACATCATTCAGTGGTCACATCATCCAGGGGTCACATCACCTAGCGATCACATCACCTAGCGGTCACATCACCCAGTGGGTACATCACCCAGTGGGCACATCACCTAGTGGTCACATCACCAAGTGGGCACATCACCTAGCGGTCACATCACTCAGCGGGCACATCACCAAGCGGTCACATCATCCAGTGGTCATAGCCTCCAGTGGTCACATCACTCGGCTGTCACGTCAACCAGTGGTGACATCACCTAGAGGTCAAATCACCCAGTGGTCACATCATCCAGCAGTTACATCACCCAGTGGTCTCATTATCTAGCGGTCACATCACCCAGCGGTCACATCACCAAACGGTCACATCACAAAACGGTCACATCACCCAGCGGTCACATCACACAGCGGTCACATCACCCAAAGGTCACATCACTTAGCGGGAACGTCACCTGGAAAGAACGCAGGCAATGAATTACCTGGGGATACGGTTTGATCGAAGCCTTGCTTATAATGAGCACATAGACCAGGTGATAACAAAGGACAAGCGGTGTTTGGCTGCGATGCGGGTGATGGCCGCAGCAAACCGTGTACAGCGCCATCTATGTCTTCTGTACGAGGGGCTGGTCATGTCTGTTTTTGAGTACGCGATGGCAATCCTGACTCTCAGCCGTAAGCAGATAGAAAGGATGGAAAGGATACAGAATGAAGCTATGCGCATTATTCTTGGATGTACAAGAGATACAGCATGCAGGGCAATGCGCTACCTTCTTGATTTCCCAACCATTGAAGACAGAATACAAATTTGCAGGGCACGCGCCTACCTCAGAGTTAACGCAAACACACAACATCCACTGCATAGTGAAATTATGAAGGTGAAGGGCAGCAGGCTAAAAAGAGGACGGTCGTGGATGGGTCAAGCCGAAGACATTCTTCAACAGGTGTGTTCACTTGAGGACTTAGAACCTGGCGAGGAGTGGGTGCAAGTGCCAACAGACTTCTGCACATCCTTTTCAGTTTGCATCCAACTTGACAGAAAATGCAGACAAGAAAATCCGGCTGCTGTTGAGGCTGAAGTACAAGCGTTGATTTTCGAGAATTCGCTAGACGGTGACGCGGTCATCTACACAGATGGGTCGGTCGTCCGACATGTGAGAAGCTCATGGGCCTTTACAGCTCGGGCCGGAGGGAGAATTGTGAAGGAGGACTCTGGTGCTTTTACTGAAACCACAAGTAGCCTGACCATGGAAGTCATGGCAGTAAGTAAATCAATAACATGGCTCGAGACACAGACATTCACTAAGGCTTGTTTCCTTAGCGACTCAATGAACATGATCAAGAGGATAGAGGAGGGGTCGATCCGAAGAGAATGGTTGCTGCCTCTGGAGCGGTCTCGACTGGCAAAGATTAGTTTCATCTTCGTGCCAGGGCATGCGGGAGTACAAGGAAATGAGCGGGCTGACAAGCTCGCAGGTGAGGCTACTGTGAAGGGCGGACGCGCCATGGACCAGGCCGACATTCTGAATGCTCTACGAGAAGTAAGACTTTTGCGAGAACCAAGTGATGACTGTGAATCTACAACAATAGCCAGACTGCGAGAGCAGCAAATTAAAAGAGGTGTGGCCAAACAAGAACACTACGCAGGAAGCCAAAGAAGATTGATAAACCAACATAGAACTGGCGTCGTTAGCCGCTACACGCTGCGGGATTTGCTGAGGAGGGGATCCGAGCACTTATGGACTGAATGGTTCGATGTGCAATGAGGATGATCTGTCGACTAACTAACTAACTTACCATCTTCGGATAACAATCATCACCCTCTTCGGACAACAATCATCACCCTCTTCGGACAACAATCATCTTCAAATAAATCTCCAAATTTTTGCTGACTCGCTCACAAGATTATGAATCTGAACCAAGGATGGCGCTTGTATAATTTCTCTTCTGGAGTTGAACGGGGTATGGAAATGGTAGAATGGAATGGTAGATGGGAGACAATTTTAAATGTCTATTATTTGCCTCATGCGGTCATTGTATCATCTTCCGGACATTATTTCCCTCTCCTGTTTTTCTTTCTTTCTTTCTTTCTTTCTTTCTTTCTTTCTTTCTCTTTCTTTCTTTCTTTCTTTCTTTCTTCCCCTTTGTTTTGTCCTTACTATTGTTTCGGACTGTTCTCGTCTATCTTCACACCCACCTCTCATGTATCTGTCTGTCTGTACTAGATTCTCTTTCTTTCTTTCTTTCTTTCTTTCTTTCTTTCTTTCTTTCTTTCTTTCTTTCCATCTTTCTTTCTTTCTGTCTTCCCCTTTGTTTTGTCCTTGCTATTGTTTCGGACTGTTCTCGTCTATCTTCACCCCCACCTCTCATGTATCTGTCTGTCTGTTCTAGATTCTCTGCCTGTCTAGTGTTAGTCCCGCTATTCTGTCTGGCGTGTCTTGCTTGTGCTTCTCACTCACCCACCTACAATGGAGGAGATGTGACAGTTTCTGTGCACCTCCCATCTGCTAGTGTGTTTCTCAATCACCTACATGCAATCTAGGAGATGTGTCCGTTTACCGCCCATCTGTAAGTGTCTTTCTCACTCACCCATCTACAATCTAGGAGATGTGTCCGTTTACCACCCATCCGTCAGTGTGTTTCTCACTCACCCATCTACAATCTAGGAGATGTGTCCGTTTACCGCCCATCCGTCAGTGTCTTTCTCACTCACCCATCTAAAATCTAGGAGATGAGTCCTAAAACCGCCCATCCGTCAGTGTCTTTCTCACTCACCCATCTACAATCTAGGAGATGTGTCCGTTTACCGCCCAGCCTTCAGTGTGTTTGTGCACACACGGTGCGCCCCAAACCGTGGGCGATTACTCAGGGCATTACAAGAGCACCCAGCATGAACACGCCGTGATGTCCCTTGTCAATCCCGCTAAGCCCTGCCCCACTTTTAGTTGTGTAGTATGTGTGTGTGTGTGTGTGTGTGTGTGTGTGTGTGTGTGGGTACGGGGGTGGGGGGTGGGGGGGGGGGTGATTGGATGTACGACTGTGTGAGTATCTGTGTGTTTTGCGTGCTTGAAAGTGTGTATGTATCGATTATGTGTGTGTGGGAAGGAGCGTATGTGTGTGCTTTGCTTTATGTTTGAATAATGGTATATGGGTGAGAGTGAGAGAGAGAGAGAGAGAGAGAGAGAGAGAGAGAGAGAGAGAGAGGGGGGGAGAGAAAGAGAGAAAGAGAGAGAGAAGACTGAGGGAGATGGAAAGAGAGAGAGAGTATGTATGTATGAGTAAATGTTTGTTGGTGAGTATGTGATTGTGAGTGGGTTTATCTGTATGCGTATTGTGTGTTATTGAGTGGGTGCATAACTATGAGAGTTTGTGTAAATGATTAAGTATGTATATCGGTATGTATGTATGTGGTTATACATGTATGTGTGTCTGGCTGCCTGTCTGTTTCATAACATGGTAATATGCATTGTTTATGTTCACAACATTTATTTTACAATGTTCTTATTTACATGAATGTAACATGCATAATTTTTTTTTTTTTTTTTAAATTCGCATATCCTTTACAGGACATCGCTGTCAACAGCAGCATCTTTCAGCTGTCTGTTGATTTCTTGGCAATATTACGCTCAGTAGTTTGCCATTGCTTTCTGAGCGGCCGGCTCAGTTATCCCGCAAGTCACCAGAGGGGGTAGAGCCGCTTCCATTTCTCGCCCGCTACGAGACTCTGCGTGATAAACGGGATTACGGAGAAAGTGGTTTAACCCCTCGGCCAGAGAGACCGGCAACATGCATAATAGATAACTCATATACCAAAGATGAGTGGTTGTAAGGGCCGAAGGTAAGACAGGCCAGCGCGCCCAAATTTGCGACCCTTTGAAAAAAAAATTCGGTCGGTCGTTCGTTTTTTTTTTTTTTTTCATAGTAATCTTCACGAGTATCATTATAACACCAGCATACATTTCCCGGCGGGTTCATCATAGCTAACGTGAAATAACTCTTCTACTTCTATCAGTGCCCAACAATACATGTGTATATATTTATGATATTCAGGGTGTCGTCTAGCCTCTACTTCTTACTTCTACTTCTATCAGTGCCCAACAATACATGTGTATCTATTTATGATATTCAGGGTGTCGTCTAGCCTCTACTTCTTACTTCTACTTCTATCAGTGCCCAACAATACATGTGTTTCTATTTATGATATTCAGGGTGTCGTCTAGCCTCTACTTCTTACTTCTACTTCTATCAGTGCCCAACAATACATGTGTATCTATTTCTGATATTCAGGATGTCGTCTAGCCTCTACTTCTTACTTCTACTTCTATCAGTGCCCAACAATACATGTGTATCTATTTATGATGTTCAGGGTGTCGTCTAGCCTCTACTTCTTACTTCTACTTCTATCAGTGCCCAACAATACATGTGTATCTATTTATGATATTCAGGATGTCGTCTAGCCTCTACTTCTTACTTCTACTTCTATCAGTGCCCAACAATACATGTGTATCTATTTATGATATTCAGGATGTCGTCTAGCCTCTACTTCTTACTTCTACTTCTATCAGTGCCCAACAATACATGTGTATCTATTTATGATGTTCAGGGTGTCGTCTAGCCTCTACTTCTTACTTCTACTTCTATCAGTGCCCAACAATACATGTGTATCTATTTATGATATTCGGGATGTCGTCTAGCCTCTACTTCTTACTTCTACTTCTATCAGAGCCCAACAATACATGTGTATCTATTTATGATGTTCAGGGTGTCGTCTAGCCTCTACTTCTTACTTCTACTTCTATCAGTGCCCAACAATACATGTGTATCTATTTATGATATTCAGGATGTCGCCTAGCCTCTACTTCTTACTTCTACTTCTATCAGTGCCCAACAATACATGTGTACCTATTTATGATATTCAGGGTGTCGTCTAGCCTCTACTTCTTACTTCTACTTCTATCAGTGCCCAACAATACATGTGTACCTATTTATGATATTCAGGGTGTCGTCTAGCCTCTACTTCTTACTTCTACTTCTATCAGTGCCCAACAATACATGTGTATCTATTTATGATATTCAGGATGTCGCCTAGCCTCTACTTCTTACTTCTACTTCTATCAGTGCCCAACAATACATGTGTACCTATTTATGATATTCAGGATGTCGTCTAGCCTCTACTTCTTACTTCTACTTCTATCAGTGCCCAACAATACATGTGTACCTATTTATGATATTCAGGGTGTCGTCTAGCCTCTACTTCTTACTTCTACTTCTATCAGTGCCCAACAATACATGTGTACCTATTTATGATATTCAGGGTGTCGTCTAGCCTCTACTTCTTACTTCTACATCTATCAGTGCCCAGCAATACATATGTATCTATTTATGATATTCAGGGTGTCGTCTAGCCTCTACTTCTTACTTCTACTTCTATCAGTGCCTAACAATACATGTGTATCTATTTATGATATTCAGGGTGTCGTCTAGCCTCTACTTCTTACTTCTACTTCTATCAGTGCCCAACAATACATGTGTACCTATTTATGATATTCAGGGTGTCGTCTAGCCTCTACTTCTTACTTCTACTTCTATCAGTGCCCAACAATACATGTGTATCTATTTATGATGTTCAGGGTGTCATCTAGCCTCTACTTCTTACTTCTACTTCTATCAGTGCCCAACAATACATGTGTATCTATTTATGATATTCAGGGTGTCGTCTAGCCTCTACTTCTTACTTCTACTTCTATCAGTGCCCAACAATACATGTGTATCTATTTATGATATTCAGGGTGTCGTCTAGCCTCTACTTCTTACTTCTACTTCTATCAGTGCCCAACAATACATGTGTATCTATTTATGATATTCAGGGTGTCGTCTAGCCTCTAATTCTTACTTCTACTTCTATCAGTGCCCAACAATACATGTGTATCTATTTATGATATTCAGGGTGTCGTCTAGCCTCTACTTCTTACATCTACTTCTATCAGTGCCCAACAATACATGTGTATCTATTTATGATATTCAGGGTGTCGTCTAGCCTCTACTTCTTACTTCTACTTCTATCAGTGCCCAACAATACATGTGTATCTATTGATGATATTCAGGGTGTCGTCTAGCCTCTACTTCTTACTTCTACTTCTATCAGTGCCCAACAATACATGTGTATCTATTGATGATATTCAGGGTGTCGTCTAGCCTCTACTTCTTACTTCTACTTCTATCAGTGCCCAACAATACATGTGTATCTATTTATGATATTCAGGGTGTCGTCTAGCCTCTACTTCTTACTTCTACTTTTATGAGCGCCAAATAATTCATGTATGTGTATTTATGAACTGTCTTAGTGGCCTAAATGGCTTCCACAATTGATAGTTAGTTTGCTGCTTGTCCTTTACATGACGTCGCAGTCAACCCCAGCATTTATTCTGCGGCTGTTTGCGATTTATTAGGCACTATTTACGTTCAGTAGTTTTTCACTGCTTCTGAACGAATGACACTCATATAGTTGAAATCAACGCAAGGCAGTCTGTTTCCAAATCGTGTGCGCTTGGTTTAGAACTCCCCGCTCGGTATGACAATCCCACTAACCTGTTTGTCTCCTATCTCCTCTTTCAACGCCTGATTCCCACTAGCCTGTTATTATCTTATCTCTTCTCCCCACACCTATTCCCCAATAACCTAAAAGTTTCCTCTCTCCTCTTCCCAAACCTATTCACCATTAACCGTATAGTCGCATTTCTCCTCTCCTAAGCCTATTCCCCTCTAACCTCATAGTCTCCTCTCTCCCCTCCAAAAACTTGTTTCCCAATAACTCATAGTCTCCGCTCCCCTTCCAAACTTATGTCCCACTAACCTCATAGTTTCGTCTCTCCTCTCCCCAAATCTATGACCCAATATCCACATAGTCTCCTCTCTCCACTCTCCAAACCTATTTCCAACTAACTATACTAATATTAATCTTCTTTGGCTTTCCGTATAGTGTTCTTGTTTGGCCACACCGCTTTTAATTTGCTGTTCTCGCATCACGCCAAGTGGTCATCCCCATTATGCTCCGTTCCTGTACCAGTGAATATAACACGAAGTGCTCCTCACTGCCCTATGTGAAAAGTGGAATAGACAGAAGTCTCAACAAGCCTCCTCTCTTCTCTCCCCAAACTTATTTTCCACTAACTTCATAGTCTCCTTTCTCCCCTCAACAAACATATTTGCCACTAACCTCATAGTCTCCTCTCAGGTAGTTAGTTAATTAGTTAGTTTAATTAGTTAGTTAGTTAGTTAGTTGGTTGGTTGGTTGGTTGGTTGGTTGGTTGGTTGGTTGGTTGGTCGGTCGGTCGGTCAGTCAGTCAGTCAGTCAGTCAGTCAGTCAGTCAGTCAGTCAGTTAGTTAATTAGTTAGTTAGTTAGTTAGTTAGTTAGTTAGTTAGTTGGTTGGTTGGTTGGTTGGTTGGTTGGTTGATTAGTTAGTTAGTTAGACGACTGATCGTCCTCATTGCACATCGAACCATTCAGTCCATAAGTGCTCAGATCCTCTTAGTAAATCCTGCAGCTTGCAATGGCTAACGATACCAATTCTGTGTTGGTTTATTAATCTTCTCTGGCTTAACGTGTAGTGTTCTTGTTTGACCACACCTCTTTTAATTTGCTGCTCTCGTATCACGGCAACAGGTCGTCCCCATTATGCTATTTTCCTGTACCAGTGAATATCTCACGAAATGCTCCTCGCTGCCCTATGTGAGAAGTGGAATAGACAGGAGTCTCGACAAGCTTCCTCTCTCTCCATCCCCAAATCTATTTCCCACTAACCTCATAGTTTCCTCTACCCTCTCCCCAAACCTATTTCCCACTAACTACATAGTATCCTCTTTCCTCTCTCCAAACCTATTTCCCCATTAACGCTCAATTTGGTCACAAAAGACAGAAAATGGGAGACCACTCTACAGGAGATGTTAAACATTTCCAGGATTATCGTTACTGTCTGTTCTCATGGCTGTAGGGAGACGTCATCGCCTGTCCTGTAAATTGATGTCTTTGTGGAAGGACATAATGTATGTCCAAGAGAACTCAGCTGGTGTCCTGCAGTTTACTCGCGTTCTTTACGTCCCAGAGTTGGAACATGGCCTATTTAATTAGACCAAGAGGAGTTTGATAACTTCGTACGAGATAGGAAAATGTAATATAAAATGGACAATTTTTGAATCATCAGTTCCTCGATTATGTAGCCGAGTCAGCCTAGCGATTGGACTGTAGCGTGCCAACACTATGACAACGAGTTCTAATCGAGCAAGTTTTTAAATGTACCTGGACTCTCAGGTGGACTCAGCTCACAGTGGGCACCATGAAATGTTTGTGGAAATGAAGGCTTCGGGTAATACTGGTCACATCACCCAGCGGTCACATCACCAAGCGGTCACATCACCCAGCGGTCACATCACCAAGCGGTCACATCACCCAGTGAACACATCACCCAGTGGGCATATCAATTAGCGGTCACATCACTCAGCGAGCACATCACCAAGCGGTCACATCATCCAGTGGTCACATCATTCAGTGGTCACATCATCCAGGGGTCACATCACCTAGCGATCACATCACCTAGCGGTCACATCACCCAGTGGGTACATCACCCAGTGGGCACATCACCTAGTGGTCACATCACCAAGTGGGCACATCACCTAGCGGTCACATCACTCAGCGGGCACATCACCAAGCGGTCACATCATCCAGTGGTCATAGCCTCCAGTGGTCACATCACTCGGCTGTCACGTCAACCAGTGGTGACATCACCTAGAGGTCAAATCACCCAGTGGTCACATCATCCAGCAGTTACATCACCCAGTGGTCTCATTATCTAGCGGTCACATCACCCAGCGGTCACATCACCAAACGGTCACATCACAAAACGGTCACATCACCCAGCGGTCACATCACACAGCGGTCACATCACCCAAAGGTCACATCACTTAGCGGGAACGTCACCTGGAAAGAACGCAGGCAATGAATTACCTGGGGATACGGTTTGATCGAAGCCTTGCTTATAATGAGCACATAGACCAGGTGATAACAAAGGACAAGCGGTGTTTGGCTGCGATGCGGGTGATGGCCGCAGCAAACCGTGTACAGCGCCATCTATGTCTTCTGTACGAGGGGCTGGTCATGTCTGTTTTTGAGTACGCGATGGCAATCCTGACTCTCAGCCGTAAGCAGATAGAAAGGATGGAAAGGATACAGAATGAAGCTATGCGCATTATTCTTGGATGTACAAGAGATACAGCATGCAGGGCAATGCGCTACCTTCTTGATTTCCCAACCATTGAAGACAGAATACAAATTTGCAGGGCACGCGCCTACCTCAGAGTTAACGCAAACACACAACATCCACTGCATAGTGAAATTATGAAGGTGAAGGGCAGCAGGCTAAAAAGAGGACGGTCGTGGATGGGTCAAGCCGAAGACATTCTTCAACAGGTGTGTTCACTTGAGGACTTAGAACCTGGCGAGGAGTGGGTACAAGTACCAACAGATTTCTGCACATCCTTATCAGTTTGCATCCAGCTAGACAGAAAATGCAGACAAGAAAATCTGGCTTCTGTGGAGACAAGCGTTGATTTTCGAGAATTCGCTAGACGGTGATGCTGTCATCTACACAGATGGGTCGGTCGTCAGACATGTGAGAAGCTCATGGGCGTTTACGGCTCGGGCCGGAGGGAGAATTGTGAAGGAGGTCTCTGGTGCTTTCACTGAGGCCACAAGTAGCCTGACTATGGAAGTCATGGCAGTAAGTAAAGCAATAACATAGCTCGAGGCACAGACATTCACTAGGGCATGTTTCCTTAGCGACTCAATGAGCATAATCAAGATAATAGAGGTGGGGTGGATCCGAAGAGAATGGTTGCTGTCTCTGGAGCGGTCTCAGCTGGCTAAGATTAGTTTCATCTTCGTGCCAGGGCATGCGGGAGTAAAAGGAAATGAGCGCGCTGACAAGCTCGCAGGTGAGGCTACGGTGGAGGGCGGACGCGCCATGGACCAGGCTGACATTCTGAATGCTCTACGAGAAGTAAGACTTTTGCGTGAACCAAGTGATGACTGTAAATCTACAACCATAGCCAGACTGCGGGAACAGCAAATTAAAAGAGGGGTGGCCAAACAAGAACACTACGCAGGAAGCCAAAGAAGATTGATAAACCAACACAGAACTGGTGTCGTTAGCCGCTACACGCTGCGGGATTTGCTGAGGAGGGGATCCGAGCACTTATGGACTGAAAGGTTCAATGGGATGATCTGTCGACTAACTAACTAACTAACCTAGTGGGCACATCACCCAGCGGGCACATCACCCAGCGGGCACATCACCCAGCGGGCACATCACCCAGCGAACACATCACCCAGCGGGCATATCTCCAGGCGGACACATCACCCAGAGGTCACATCATCTAGCGGGCATATCACTCAGCGAGAACATCACCCAGCGGACACATCACCCAGCGAACACATCACCCAGCGGGCATATCTCCCGGCGGACACATCACCCAGCGGTCACATCACCTAGCGGGCACATAACCCAGTGGGCACATCACCCAGCGATCACATCATCTAGCGGTCATATCACCCAGTGGGCACATCACCCAGGGAACACATCACCCAGCGGGCACATCACACAGCTGGCACATCACCCAGTGGGCACATCACCCAGTGGTCACATCACTCAGCGGGCACATCACCCAGTGGGCACATCACCCAGTGGTCACATCACCCAGTGGTCACATCACCCTGCGGTCACATCACCCAGCGGACACATCACCCAGCTGGCACATCACCCAGTGAACATATCACCCAGTGGGCACATCACCCAGTGAACACATCACCCAGTGGTCACATCACCCAGTGGTCACATCACCCTGCGGTCACATCACCCAGCGGACACATCACCCAGCGGGCACATCACCCAGCGGGCACATCACCCAGTGGGCACATCACCCAGTGAACACATCACCCAGTGGTCACATCACCCTGCGGTCACATCACCCAGCGGGCACATCACCCAGCGGGCACATCACCCAGCGGGCACATCACCCAGTGAACATATCACCCAGTGGGCACATCACCCAGTGAACACATCACCCAGTGGTCACATCACCCAGTGGTCACATCACCCTGCGGTCACATCACTCAGCGGGCACATCACCCAGCGGGCACATCACCCAGTGGTCACATAACCCAGTGGTCACATCACCCAGTGGTCACATCACCCTGCGGTCACATCACCCAGCGGACACATCACCCAGCGGGCACATCACCCAGCGGGCACATCACCCAGTGAACATATCACCCAGTGGGCACATCACCCAGTGAACACATCACCCAGTGGTCACATCACCCAGTGGTCACATCACCCTGCGGTCACATCACCTAGCGAGCACATCACCCAGCGGTCACATCACCCAGCGGGTGTGCAAATAGGGTTTGATATCGGGCGCCCAGAGCCTCTTAAAGTGCATTAACGGGTTCTTTACATTATTGACGTCGTTTGATAATTTCTTTGTTGTTTTTATTTTTTGCCAGCTCTTGCCCTTTCAGTTGTCACACGCTGAAGCTCAAAGAAGCAGCTTAGTGCAGTGAGATGGATAGAAAATTGTAATAGTTATTATAAGTCAGAAAAGTTCAACAGTAAACTATAAACAGCAAAAAAAAAAAAAGGGGGGGGGGGAAATTAAGTTAGTTAGTTAGTTAGTCAGTCAGTCAGTCAGTCAGTCAGTCAGTTAGTCAGTCAGTCAGTCAGTCAGTCAGTCAGTCAGTTAGTTAGTTAGTTAGTTAGTTGGTTAGTTAGTTAGTTAGTTAGTTAGTTAGTTAGTTAGTCGCGGTTCCAACTTCACGGCAACTGGTCGTCCTCATTATGCTCCGTTTCTGTGCCAGTGAATATCACACGAAATGCTCCTCACTGCCCTATGTGAAAAGTGGAAAAGACAGGAGTCTCGACAAGTCAACAGCCCGCAAAAGTACACTGTGCATAATGCCGCCGTCAGAATGCCAACACAATAGTGCTCTACAGAAAATACAGTTCATCATCGATGGAAGCGACAGTCACTAGAAATCCAGCAGCCACACATTACTGCATTAAAAGTCGAGAGGGTTGACTTCATTGCCCCGGGATTTATCACATATGACTCGGTCCCTTTCGGAACGGCAGTCCGCTGAAAGTATCGCACAAAGCACGAACACCGTAACTCCAGCGACGACCCCCAGGAGTCTCCGAGAAAAATGCACTCGTGAACCGAAAAAGCAATCCAGTCAATTCCAAGCGACAGACCGACCGCCATCGTTTCGAACATGCAGTTCAAGCTACAACAACTGCGGACAGATTTGAAACATTCCAAACGACATTCACAGCTCAAAGTGTCGCGCCACTCATTCAACTCAGTAGCAGGGCAACGAAATCATGCACAATCAATCCAACATGAGGAAAATGTGATTGCGAACCGTAGAGAGAAGCGTAAACACCCCAGAGGCTTAACAGTTCATATGCCTATCCGCCATGTTGGGAACCGGAAGTTGAATGAAACAATTAATAGCACACAACAATATTAGATAGTGAACAGCAGAAAATAGTGTTAAACAGTAAACAACAGACAGTACAGTTAACAGTGAAGAAAAAACGAAGAAGTTGAACACTCAACGGCAAACAGAAACGTAAACAGTAAACAACAAAAATGAGCGAAATTAAGCGGCAAACAACAGAATTTAAAGTTAAACAGTAAACAGTAAATTGTATGTAGGTTAAACAAAGAAGTTCGCAGAAAGGTTCAACAGTAGACAGCAGACGGCAAGTTGAACAGTAATCAACATATAGTAAAATTGTTTTGTTGTTTGTCCATCAAGAATGATGATGACCATTCATTTCATCCAGTGGGGTTGAAGGTATGGAGCCGTGGGTTCTAAGATGGCTGTTAAGGCCTATTTTGGCTCGAAATGTTCTTTGACAATGTGGGCACGGAATGCTTGACGTTTCTGGAGGAGGATTTCCTGCAGTGGTTTTTCTGTCCTGCCTTTTCTTCACAACTCTTGCAGTCCTGGTTGCCTCACATATGACTGCACCCTTGCGTAATGATGCACGCCACGAATTTCGGTCTCTGGCTGCAGCCTCCCAGGTGTCATGATGAATTCCAAAAGCATTCAGTGAAATTTTCAGAGTGTCTTTAAAGCGTTTCCTCTGGCCACCTTGGGAGCGTTTACCACAACGCAGTTCGCTGTAAAAAAAATTCGTTTAGGGAGCCTAAAAGTAAAATTAATCAGCAAACAACAGTCACCAAACTTAAACAGCAAACAACGGACACCAAACTTAAACAGCAAACAACAGACAACAAACTTAAACAGCAAACAACAGACAACAAACTTAAACAGCAAACATCAGACACCAAACTTAAACAGCAAATAACAGACACCAAACTTAATCAGCAAACACAAGACACCAAAGTTAAACAGCAACAACAGACACCAAACTTAAACAGCAAACAACAGACAACAAACTTAAACAGCAAACATCAGACACCAAACTTAAACAGCAAATAACAGACACCAAACTTAAACAGCAAAAACAGGCACCAAACTTAAACAGCAAACAACAGACACTAAACTTAAACAGCAAACAACAGACACCAAACTTAAACAGCACAACAGACACTAAACTTAAACAGCAAACAACAGACACCAAATTTAAACAACAAACAACAGACACCAAAGTTAAACAGCAAACAACAGACACCAAACTTAAACAGCAAACAACACACTCCCTCGCAAAGTTAAACAGCAAACAATAGACTCCAAAGTTAAACAGCAAACAACAGACAGAAAGTTAAACAACAAGCAACAGACAGCAAACACATATATTCCAACATCCATAGACGTAATTTCTACAGATCATACAGAAATATAAGTATATAACGTGGAACATAGCCAGAACTTAACTCCAATCACTAAATAACAGTAAACACACCGCTGTTATTCTTGAGCTGTGGGTAGTTTTACAGACCCGTGCAGACACACAGAAAACATACTGGCTGTATCCCAGGAATAGTCTGGTGTTTACATTTGTGAGTTGTCCCCTCTCGTCTTGTTATTTTGTGGTCTCTCCTAGATTATATCGTCTGATTTCATGTGTTATTTTATTTACATTTAATCAGTGCGTTATGTGATGTAATCATTGACTATCTATCTATCTATCTATCTATCTATCTATCTATCTATCTATCTATCTATCTATCTATCTATCTATCCATCCATCCATCCATCCATCCATCCATAGATCCGTCCGTCTATCTGTCTGACTGTCTGTCTGTCTGTCTGGCTGGCTGGCTGGCTGGCTGTCTGGTTGTCTGTCTTGAGGCAGCGTATATATGTGTCTAGATGTGTGTGTGGGGGGGGGGGGGGGGGGGGTGGGTGTCTTCTTCTTCTTCTTTCGTTCGCTTGAAATATGTCTATAACTGCAATGCTGTCTCTTGTATGAATTGAAATGTCTTTTCCAGTTCACACAGCGGTCCATAGAGTTTATCTTCCACTGTCGTCTCTCTAGGTCAGAAGGTTTGCCTAGATATGTTATATTTTGGGCAGTCTTGGAGTATGTGCTCTGCTGTCTGCGACGCCAATCCACATGTGCACATGGCTGTTTCACCAATCTTGAATTTTGTATACATGTGGTTGCGTAATCTATTGTGCACTATCCTGAGGCGCAGAATAATGACTTGTTCTGGTCTGTCCATAACGTGGTAGTCATCTTGAGCAGGTTTTGGTGGCTTTCTGACTGATTTGATCATTCTTTTCTTTTGGTGGTATGTAACGGGCACATCAGGCTTCTTTGGCTCCTTCCTTAGCCAATTGATCAGCTCTGTCGTTTCCGGGTACTCCACAGTGGGATGGTATCCACTGTATGGTGACCTTATGCTGACTGCTAAGTTCAGAAAGTAGTGTCCTTAGTACTGGCAATTTCCCAGACAGGAGAGCCTCGAGTACTGATTTTGCATCTGTCAATAGCACCACAGGTTGTGTATCATTGCTGGTATTTAGTAATTTCTCTGTTGCTATCTTGATTGCCTCAATTTCAAAATGGTCGTAGTTATGGCAGTACTTTCCTGTCGGTACTCTAGCTGTGTCTCTAGTATTATTTGGGTATTCTATGTACACTCCCGCTCCTCCATTTCGAACAGCATTGTGTGCTGACCCATCTGTGTAGACTCGGACCCAGAGGTCCTGTGGGTATTCTTCATCAAGGAAGCTGAGAGTGGCTGTTCTGCGCTGCACACTGTTCTGTTCTTCCTTGTCAAATAATCCTCTCACTTTTGTCAGGATTTGTAATGATAGTCTATGCTCATCTTTCCATGGAGTTCGCTCTGGAATAGTTGTTAGGGGGGTACCAACTGTGGGCAGATCGGTGGTTTCTCTGCAGAGTCGTTTGGCCTGGTGGATAAAACTACTTCTTTTCAATCGCCCCATAGCTAGGTTTTCAAATCTGCTCTTCATAGGGTGGCCGGGCAAGCTGAGGAACTTTTCTGCTTGTATTAGCGTTTTCGAATCTCTGCGCTCACTCAGTGCTTGTGTCCTCCCCATCTTCTCCATTTCCACTATAGGGGTTGATCTCCTCCCTCCTGTGGTGACTCTAAGTGCTTGATTTTGCACTTTGTCGAGCTCTTGTAGTGTGAGTTTTGATGCCGAACACCACGTAGTTGACCCGTATTCCAGATGTGGTAGTATGCTCTGTTGATAAACATTGCTAAGTATTTTCCCACTGGCTCCCCATGTGGTTCCACTTAGCTTTCTCAGGGTGGCTATTTTCCTTCTGGCTTTTGCTACTGCTTTGTTGATTGTGCTTTCTCCATGTCAACCTGTCATCAAATGTTACTCCAAGGTATGTTGGTTCTTTATCTTCTCTTAGGGGTGTTCCATTTATCTGGATGATCCCTGCCTTTTGCTTTGGAGAGAGGGTAAATAGGGTGGTGCTGCACTCGTCAGTGTTTATGCTGACACACCATCTATGTGCCCATGCAACAAATGTATCTACAGCTCTTTGTAGCAATCTGGTGGCCACTGATGCATGTTCATTTGTGCTCCATGGAACCAGGTCATCGGCGTACATTGCCGCTTTAATTCCATGCGGTAAATTAGCAACGAGATCATTGATGAAGATTAGAAAAAGTGTGGGAGACAAGACTCCTCCCTGGGGAACACCGTGACGCAGTAGTACTTTCTTTCTCTTTAGTCCGTCTAACTGTACTCGGGCTCTTCTGTTGTGCAAGTATGCTTTCACCCATTTGTACATTCTTCCATTGACTTTGCAGTTTCTCAGTTTATTCATCAGACCTTCTTTCCAGACTTTGTCAAAGACTTTCTTCAAATCTATCCATGCCGCAAGCACCAGCTTCTTCTCTTCGAATGCATCTTCAATTTCTTAAGAGAGGTAGGTTGTCTGATCTTCTGTAGAGTAGCACTGCCTAAAGCCAGCCTGCTGTGGCACAAGGATGTTTTTAACTTTCAATGTACCACTGCAGTCTGTGATTGATGATGCGCTCCAGTGTTTTGCAGAGACAGCTGGTGAGGCTTATTCGTCTGTAGCTAGAGGCAATGGAACTATCTTTCCCTGATTTTAGGAGGGGTATCATGATTGCTTCTTTCCAGGCTTGTGGAACACTGCCTAAGGTCCAACTGTTATTGAAGATGTGCAACAACTTTGCTTTGGCCTCTGTTCCTAGGTTCCTGATCATTTCATTGGAGATACCATCAGCTCCTGGTGACTTTCTAATTTTCAGTTTTGATATGGCTAGCTCCAGTTCGCTGATTGTGATGGGTGCCTCCAGAACCTCATGTACTATTTCCTTCTGTCCTGTATGTTGCTGTTTCTCTCGAATCTCTTGTTGTTTCTCTGGACTAATTTTGATATTGTTATCTTGTGCGAATAAGTCCGCAAAATGGTCAGCTGCTTGCTTTCTTGTTAGGATGTTTCCATCTTTAGCGCAATTTTTGAGTTTCTCCCTGTGCCCTCATCTTTAAGTTGTTTTATTAGCTTCCACAATTTCCTTGTGTCTGTTTCAAAGTTCAGAGACTCTGTTTTTTCCTGCCAGCTTTTCCGTCTAGCCTGCAGCTTGGCCCTTTGAAATTTGGCTTTTGCGTGCTGGAATTTATTGTGGTGCTCTTGGCTGGGTGTGGCCTCTGCTTGCTTTCTACACACTTCCACATCATTATGCAACTGTTCCAGTTCACTACTCCAGTAGGGTTTATATAGGTTACGGGCTCCTCTTGGTACTGTTTCTCGCGCTGCCTGTAGTATGCATTTCCCAAACTCTTCAACTACTTTATTTATGTCTTTCTCAGTGTTCATGTTTCTAACCAGTATGCTGGTGCGATTCTTGTACATTGCGCAGTCTGCTTTCTTGTAGTTCCACCTCGAGAGGGTGCTGCTTTCACTTACAAGCTCATTTTCTACAGTTAGAAAGACTGAACGATGGTCGCTGCCACCAAGTTGTTTCCCAACAATTAGTGTAATGTTCCACTCCAGGTCTGGTGAATGAAATGCCAGGTCAGGTGTAGTTGTAGTGTGCCATGATCTCGAGAAGAAAGTATGTGGGACGGACGGCTTGTTAGCCAAGATGAATTTATTCTCATCCTGCCAGTCTTCTAGTTTCTCTCCTCTCTGGTCCATGTGATCATAGCCCCAACTCTACGAGTGGCTGTTGAATTCGCCACACACAATTATGTTTTCTGTTAATGGTAGTGTGTCCAGTGCCTGTGGGCGGTCACTTGGACAGTAGTAATTGATCAGATGTAGGTCTGTATAGCCTGTCTTAAGTTTAAGTGTCTGATACTCAGCCCCTTCCATGTAGACTTCGATTTGGGAAGCAGTGATGTTATTTTTTACAAGGGTAAGCATCCCACTTTTCGACTGTCCTTTAGGTCAGATTGGTAGCACTGGTAGCCTCTGATTTTGAAGGCTATATTTTCGTTGAGGTGAGTTTCTTGCAAGCAACATATGCTTACTTTTTCTTGGTCCAGGATGTTTTCTATTTATATTCTTTTTTTTTTTTTTTGCTGACTCTCTACGCATTCCAGTGCATTATTTTAAGTCTTTATTTAGTATGGTCAGCCGTTCTATTCTCATGTCCCCTGGCTCCACAGGACATCTGAGAAGGACCTCCAGTAGTTGGCGTTGGACCCTTTCGAGACATAGGGCCCGGCACTGCACCTGCCTGGGGGTCCAAAGCATTGCGAGCACCATAACATTTAGCAGTAGTCGACATATTCCATTTTGCGTAATTGCGTGGCATCCTGATTTCTGTGGTGCGCCTCCTGGCTGGTAGCCTCCGTCATTAGCACCTTTCCTTTGCCACAGCAGACTGTGGTCTCACTCGAGTTTAGGTGTGTACACACGCACACACGTGTCTGCACATGCATGTATGTATATACACATCTGTAGTAAGTAAAAAAGAAATGAGGATGGGATCCCCAAATTCTAATAGCCAACTGTTAGAGAAACTTGAAAATGGCTCGTTAAGAATCCCTAGGGGTGGATTGTGATTAATAATTGAAGTTTCTTCACAGAGGGCCAGTGGGGCCCCGGAAGTTCACAGTACTCCGATAAGGGAAATTTTCCCCGGGAAAATCTGAAATACTGTATTTATCCGGTCACACTTGGCTCCATTCTATTGTAGTAACTAATATATTCTAATTAATATTACACAACGCCAAGTAAAACACAAAACACCAAGTGAATCATCAAAACACTATAATGAGATAATATAGTGGTGTGCTCCTGTGTTGTGTGTATTAGCGTGGTATATGATGTCAGATACACACATTAGTACAATACCATCAATGAAGTATTAAACAAGTCATAAGCACAGTTAAGGAATTAAAGTTCCAACTCTAACTAATGTTCTGGTACACTGTGTTTGATTCATTAATGGCACTAAACCAAATGTATGTCACAGTTCACTGCATAGCATCTATATATATTTTTTGTTCAGAATGTCCCCTTAAGGCTACGCTAAATGTTCCTGAGGCATCCTAAACTATACCAAGGTGAAGTTCTTGAAATCTTGCGTTTAAAGAAGTAAGTACTCTCGGGTAGGTCCTACATGGGTTGAAAATAAAGGGGGGATCTCGTATTTCTATCGTCCCGGACAACACAGACTGTACTGACAGGTACTTAGCTGTTCATTCCTGGGCTGCAGGGTTGTGGCATAGGAGAAGCAGTTGAGGTAAAATTATGCTGTTCCTCCAGAATGACCATCATCAGCATCCAGCTCTCTGCCCAGTTTAAGCGCTCAACTTAACCACCACCCTTGAGAAATAGGACCAAAAACCATATAGCTATCTCACCTAAGAGCTGGGCTAGGGGGAAAATAGAGGCGAAGGGAGAAGGGATCCTTTCCTTAGCTCAGGGTAGTCCAGCCTGTCTATCCTGTGTGCCTGATGTTTTTCTATAATCTCAGTTGGAGATTCAGGCGTTCTGCAGGCTAGTCCTTCTCTTTTCCGTAGAACGAAATGAGCCCACTGCCTTGTCAATGCTTACCTTCTTCCGGGAAAATACCCGCCTAACCCTTCATCATTTTCCCATATTCCCCTATTTCTCATAAACATTAATACACATCTAAAATCTTACAGGGTAGGTTTTAGAAAAGTATTATTCACAAAAAAACATATGAATTATTTTAACACAAAATCATATAGAGTCAGAGCACGCAATACACTTAAGAACATAATTTTCCAGACATAGAATATAATGACTATCTCTGAGGAAGGATCATGGTCGTTTTGTTATAAAGTATAGATCGTCCCTGAAGACTCTGAGAAATAGTGAAATAAGAAAGTGTATCACTCATCAAATACATGACTAACGCATCAAAAGATTCATTAAGAATTCTTCTCTAAATCAAGAAAATCTTCTCTATCTCCTGAGCCTGTCTCTAGATTGATGTATATTCCTTATCACAAAGAACAAGTGCTCTCTACATAAGACATCTTTCTGTTAATTTTATCCATTTACAGAGGCATATTAATTATTAATTACCTTACTCCCCACGTGAAGTATTATATTCAGACACACAATCAGAAAAACTTCTGCTCTCTAGATCACATTGTAAAATACTGGCACGTTATGTTTCCGCTGTACTTTATATATCTCCTCTCACACCACAATCTTTGTCTCCACCAATCCTTTCCATAAAAATTTCCCTCGACGTGACAATGATTCATTCCACCTACATCCATCCAATTACCGTCCAAAGTACCATCCAAAATTCCTGTTTATCTTTCTAGTTTCTTTGTTGCGGGCACAGAGTTTTTACCTGGAATGAAACATCAGCCGTGCTCTCTGACCTATGCAATTTGTTGCTAATGAAATCGCAACACCGCGGTTGATACTATCTTTCCGTATAGGTCTCAGTTGACACGTGACAGGTACCAGATTATGTTTTGGGAACTGGGAAAGCCTTTGTTCACGCTGAATCACACTGCATTCCTTCGTGGTTTGTCTTAAGTTTGGAAACTTTAAGAAACTGCTTGCCGTCTGTCTTTCCAGTTAGAACACTATGGTCTATCTTTATTTGCCCTTGTATATGATGCGTGCGCTATTGTAGCAGAATGAATATCATATCAGTATTAGCTTAGGGGTGCAAGACTACAGCACGCTTGAGCATCGATATAGAACAGTAAGAAAGATGCTCAAGTCGTGACGTAGCTGGTTGTTGGGTAGTGACCACCAAGAACGAGGGAAGAGAAGACAACATCATAATTGTTTAGAACTTGGATTTTGTATCGACCATCATGTATAAATAAAGCCTGTTTTGAAACAACACAGCAGAACTTGTTGATCCTCTGTATACACACATTGTTACACTATTCCTTAAATGAAGACGGGCATGAGACATTCGCATGTCACAAAGGTCCCCTCCAAGACAGTTGTCCTCCAAGAAACTGTAATTTCAGGCCTGGCTTCATTCCAAATTGCCAATGCTACTCCCTGTTCCCCGTTGGTTCCTTTCACTTCTGTTTCTGTTTCCTGATCAGGAACAGGATGTCGGCTAAGGAAGTCTGCCCCAACATTCAATTTTCCAGGTACATATTTGATCTGAAATGAATATGGTTGTAAAAGCAGAGACTACCTCATCAGTCTCGCATTCAGGTTCCTTGAGGCTGCCAGAAACATTAGGGGTTGATGGTCACACTGCACCGTAAAGTGCTTCCCATACAAATATGCTTGAAATTTCTCCACGGCCCAAACCAATGCCAAAGATTCCTTTTCGATGGTAGAATAATTCTTCTCTGCTGAGTTCAATTTTCTACTTGCATAGGCAACCGAAAACAGGACTGAGTGCTCATCTTCCTTCCTCTGAAGAAGTGTAGCGCCAATTCCAACGTTGCTTGCATCGGTCCGCAAAATGAATGGTTGGGTGAGATCCGGGAAATGAAGTACTGGTTGGCAGTTAATGCTGTCTTGAGAGCTGAATAAGCTTGCTCACATTCGGCCGACCATTTGACATTCTCCGGCACCCCTTTCCTTGTTAGGTTAGTTAAAGGAGCTGTTAATGAATTGAAGTCTTTGATGTATCTTTGATAGAACCCACACAATGAAACAAAAGATCTAATATCTTTCTTTGTTTTAGGACGAGGTGCTTGTTGCAGCTTCTCCACACTTCCTTCATGAGGAGTCATGTATCCTTGAGATACTGTATGTCCCAAAAATTCCAATTGTTGGAATCCTATTTGACACTTCTTTGGTCGTGCTGTCAAACCAGTTTCCTTCAGACGTTGGAAAAGAAGGTGGAGGGCCTTACAATGTTCCTCAACCGTCTCAGTAGCAATCAGGATATCATCCACAAAGTTGCTGATTGCTGGATGTTTAAGTGGTTTGAGTAGTTTACTCATCGATCTGGTGAAGACACTGGGAGCATTACTCAGACCAAAGGGAAGAACGTTAAACTCATAGTGACCATCAGGGGTACTGAAGGCCAACCATGGACGAACTTCTGGTTTTACCGGAATTTGATAATATACCTTACTGAGATCTATCTTAGTAAAGTACTTGGCCCGGCTGAGACTCGTGAAGAGTTGGTTTTGATCAGGCAGTGGTTCAGCCTGAAACTCTGTTATAGCATTAAGCTGTCGATAATCGATGTGCAACCTATGTTTTCCACTGGGTTTTCGCAGCAAAACCACACTTGCACTGTAAGGTGATTCAAATGGAGAGATGATTCCTGTTGAAAGCATTTGCTGGATCTCTTCTTTTAAAGCTGTCGCTTTTGCATAAGTAACTGGGTAAGTTTTGACTCGAACCGGGGTATGGTCGATTAGCTTCATGTCGAACTCGGCCAAATCTGTAAGTTCTGGCTTGTCAGTAAGTACATCTGCATAAATAGCTATGAGTTCTTGAATCTGCTGCTGCTGATCCTGGGTGAGTTTAGGAATGATGTCCACATCCCAATAAGTTTCTTTTGCTTGCAGAGGGAACTTCACACCCATCATGGTTCCATGGTCTACTTCCGTAGCCACTGCTAACGCCATCAGATGTGCTGTCTTGGTGACAGGCCTTTCATTATATTTCCTCAGGAGGTTTATATGAAAAATTTTCTGATTCGCTCTGATGAAAATCCTATAGTTAGTGCGAGAAATCTTCTCAGTCACTTCATAAGGTCCTTTCCAGCCGATCTACAACTTATTCTGACTAGTTGGGAGAAGTAACAGCACTTTTTCTCCCACCTCCAATTCTAGATCCTTCGCTTTCTTGTTGTAGTAGCTGACAATTCTACGTCGAGCTTGCCGTAGATTGTCTGTCGCTAACTTCCAACCACGTTGTAGACGTTGTTTTAACTCAGCCACATAGGTGGATGCAGTCACAACTGTCTCATCAACTTGATCATTAGTCCAAGTACGAAGTAAAGCTTCAAGTGGTCCCTTGATTGGGCGTCCAAACAACAATGTTGCTGATGCAATCCCAGTTGAGTGATGGGGTACTTCTCTGTACGCAAATATGCGGCAGGTACATATGTATCCCATGTCTCTGGTTTCTCATGAGCTAATTTTCTCAAGATAGAAATAAGGGTACCGTTAAATCGTTTCACTGTCCCATTCGACGCAGGGTGATATGGAGACGTGTGAATCTGTCGAGAATGGAAGAGACTGAACACTTCTTCCATTAGCTTTCCTCTGAACTGTGATCCATTATCAGTTAGAATCCTAAGTGGAAATTCTAACCGAGTAAATATGCCAAGCAAAGCTTCAGCTACATGCTTTGAATCGCTTGATGGCATAGGCACTGCTTCGGCCCACATCACGCAAGTGTCCACAAGTGTAAGTATATAGCAGTTCCTTCTCTTCGTACGGTTGAGAGGTCCGACTATATCCACAGCCAATCTTTCAAATGGTGTGCCAGTAATGGGCATTTTCCCTAATGTCGCTGGTGTTGTCCAGTGTTTTGGGGCCACTCTCTGACACTGGGGACATGACTTGACATATCGCACTATGTCTGCATTGATTCCCGGCCAGTAGTAGTGGGTAGAAATCCTTTGCGTCGTAGCATTGATTCCTATGTGTCCACTAAATGGTAGACTATTACCCATATCCAGAACTTGAGTTCTGAACGAAGAAGGTACAACGAGTTGTGCGTACTCCTGTCCTTCTTTTCCTGCCCTTCGATGGCGAAGTCCATTCTTCATGTACATTTCACCTATATGTGGGGGTGAATGTGCTTTAGGCAGTTTATGACAACATCCCGCTAAGGTGCTGTCTGCTGCCTGGGCTTGTTTCAATTACTCTGGTTGAGGATTTGTCGGAGTTGTCGACGCTGGAGTTTCCTTAGCTTGCTGTCTAGTCGTCATGGCGCCGACAGTCAGAGGCTTACCAGGATATCCTAAAAAGACGTATTGACATCCTATCATTACAGGGTAGATGGGGTCATCTAGGACCACTGCTTTTATTTCACCAGTCACATAACGCGAAATTATGTTTACCTCCGCCACGGGTAATGACATCGGGACGGTGTTTTTAAAGGCCCCTGAAGTTCAATTGTCTCCTCGGTGATTTGTTCAGGGTTCACTAATGAGATAGCAACAATTGCATCAAATTGTAAAACTGTATCGTATAGACACGTGGTAGAGAATCCGTTAAGCGTAACTGATTCTATCACAGGAATTCTGGTCCTGGTGTCTTCAGGCTCATTCTGATAAGGATGATCCTCAGTGTTCACCTTCTTTCTTTCCTGTTTTGCCAGACATGCGACCGTGTGAGGAGGGGCTTTTCGCCAGCAGTCTTTCGTGTGGTGTCCTGCTGTCATCAAGCGATGCTACAGGCGTTATGGGATAAACTTCTCTCGCACCACACAAAAAGACTTGTCAGTTGTACGAGAGGAATTGATTACACATTTTTATTGCCACTGGCTCTTACAATACATCAATGCACAAAACTGTCTCTAACGAACCATACATGAATACACAGAACTTCCTATCACTAGTCGTCCATAGCCCTACTGCTAAATCTATCTACTCATCTAAAGAAATACGCATTGACTCTAAGCGATGTGTTCCCTACGAAGTCTGTCTCCCGTCTGACGATTCTCCGCGTGCTGATTACACAGTACGCGGAAGGACCTCGTGCGCACTTCGGCTTTTGCATGCTACATCATTCAACACGCTTAGAGTAGTAGCCTACTCTTGAGTTCTATTCTAGTTCTTGGTGTCTATCACGTTGGCGTGATTATACCGTGACCAGAGTGCTTACTCTCTGGTTGACACTTCTGTGTCTCATGAGAGAACTGTTTGACAGTTCCCCTCCCTACACCTACCCTGCCCTCATGTTGGGGCACTGGGTTACCTCTAATCTACTTGAGGTAGACCACTCATTCAGGGTGGTCTTCCCTCCTGTCCATTCTAGTCTTTGACACACACCCTCCCCTCCTGTGTTGCGTTACAAACTTTGACTAATGGTTGTGACGCAAGAGGTTTCTAAAAATTTGTGTATCTAATTTTTGTCAAAGACTACTTGGTTCTGGGTAACTCAATAGATCTCTACTGACTATTGTCACAATGTAGTATTACTTTACTTGGCTACTGGTGATCGCCACACACTTGTTTGGTTGGCGTGAGCCCTCTTCTCAATCGCAATATTATATTTATTAGAGGTTTGTCTGAACCGGACCATTGTCTTATAAGACCTGCCCTCAAATAGCAAATTAACTCACTACCCATACAAAGTTGATTTTCTTAGGATCAACACACGAATTGCTTTATGTCCCCCATATAATATTAAACAACCCTTGCACAAGCTTTGTGCGATAGGTTTCACCTATCTCGCTTCCGCGTGTAAAGTTATCTTTCACTGTTAAGTTAGTGTTTCGTTGTCTATTGTGTCCCCTGACCCGGAGTTATCTTCCTTTGTTCTCAAAAAAATGTATGCATTTTACATGTTTGTTTTCCTGGTTGTTTGCGTGTTTGGATGTACCTAATCCTATACTTTATCTTCTAACATGTGTGTCTGTCTATAATTTGTATGTAAGTTAGTTTTCAAGTGCCATAATTCGGTTAAATGTGGTCACAAACAAGTGTATAACACTAATTCGTGACTACGTTTCCGTCTTATGAGACTTAAAATACTTTCTCTAAGGTCTACACTAAACTACACATAACACATTCGAGACAGCATATTTCAACATTGAAAGCAAACGCTTGACGCAGACAAATAATAAAAGTCGCGTTGAGCGGCAGAAAAAATCCGCTGGTTGTCTTCACTCTCCATTCTATATTTTCCATTTTCTCTCATTTTCACACTTCTGTCACACATCTTTTATTCTCCCAATTATTTAAAACCCTTGAAGTGACACTGTACAAGTTTGGCTCAGTTTGACAAGAGTTGAGCTTCATGACTGTGCGTAACTTACTGCACGAGTCATGTATTTACAAAATATTTACATGGATGAAATAGGGTTGATAGTTTGTACCCTGATAATACTAAACAATACATTCTACTGAAATACTAATACTAATTCTATAAATATATATATTCTAATTTGTTGCACAAAATTAACCTAATTGAAGGGAAATAATCTAAGTAACTAAGAAAATGACACTGATGTGAGATGAGTTATGTACCTTTTTGAAATGAGTAATGTGAAATGTAACAAAATTATAAATAATGGGTTATTTAAAAAAAAAATAAAGAAAAAATAATAAATGACATTAAAAAAATGTTTTAATGTCTAAATGAAAAAAATATGATTACTAATTTGAATATACACGGTGAAATGTATAATCCTGTTATCCTATAAGGTCTAAACTACTTTTAATTCTAAATGATGAGGTTGTTAAAGTGTTTATCAAGATGGAATGAAATAATGTGAAATGAAATGTACTAACTGGTACTGTTCCTATCTTAACTTTTTATCCTCGTCTTTAATTAGCTATTATTAAATTTAAAGTACTATCCTAAGTAAGTGGGTAAATTAGTGATTTATCTGAACTACAGAAAAAAAATCTATTATATTTCCTAAATCTAATCTAAATCTATATTAACGTAACTAATCTAACTATAATTTATCACTATATTAAAAACATGTTATAATACATATCACAATAAATAAATATATATACATGGTATTCGATTACCTCAGGTTAGTGGTTGCCATAATGTTCAGAAATTGCTTTTGTTGGCACAGTTCATAGATTTACAATTGTCCTGGGTATATTAAATTAAACTACACAGTCATACTTGTGTCTTATGGGTATTTTTCCACTCGTAGAGTCCGCTGGTGTCGTAGACATGTATATTCGTGTCTGTTATTTATGCATTGTTCTGACACTGTTCTTCCATGATTAACACAGGTGATTCACCGGAACACACTTGGAGCGTAGTAAGTAACGAGCTGTCTATGTCTGCACGGTGATTCACTAGTTCTTGGAGCACAGTTCTTATTCTGCTGTCTATGGACAAATGGTAGTTCACTGTTCTTATCACACAGTCCTGATCATGATGTCTATGTATTACATAGGATATTTTACACAGGATATTCTAAGTGTACTAAATTACATATCTTAGACTCAATCTTCATGTGGAGTATCAGGTATTTCTACCTCAGATGGTCGACTAAGGGTATCAGCCAGAATGTTGTCCCTACCCTTAATATGCTCTATACTAAAAGTATAGTTTTGTGATATTAACGACCACCTGTAAATGCGGTCATTGCGATGTACCCCACTTTGTATGACCGTGATTGGGGAGTTGTCGGTCTGTACTACGAAGTGATTACCTGCTAGAAATCGATGTAACTTCCTTACTGAATAGATGACACTTAGGGCTTCCAACTCTGATATGGAATATCTGGACTCAGCAGGTGTGATCTTGCGGCTCACGTAGCAAATTGGATGGAAGATGCCATTGTAAAACTGGCCTAGTACTGCAGCGATGGAAATCCTGCTGGCATCTGTCCTAAGATAATAAACGAGCCTAGGATTAGGCAAACGCAGGATTGGTACATTACTAAATAGGAGTTTCAATTTTGACAATGCAGAAATTAATAATGCATCTTTGACATCTAATTTTACTGATGCTTTCAAAACATTTGAAAATACACTTGTTATTTCTGCTAAGTTCGGTATGAACTTACTATAATAATTTACTAAACCCAAAAGGCTCCTGACCTGCTTCTTTGTTGTAGGCATGGTCAGGTTCATAATTTTAGTAACAATTCTATTGTCAGTTTTTAGTTGTCCTTGTGAAATGACATGACCCAAAAAATCAATTTCTTGTAGGCCCAGTTCAACTTTGCTCGGTTTGACAGTGAGACCGAAGAGTCGCAACCTATCGAAGACATGTCTGAGTTTCAGTAAGTGTGTTGTCCAGTCATCTGTATGGACACAAATATCATCTATATATGTCACCGTATTCGTCACTCCATGTAGTAAATCTTTAGTTAAGCGTACGAAAGTGGCAGGAGCGTTACGAAGTCCGAAAGGAAGAAACCGCCACTCGTAAAGACCTAAAGGTGTTGAGAATGCAGTAAGATGGATGGATTGAGTCTGCATAGGGACCTGCCAATATCCCTTAGTAAGGTCTAATTTAGAGAAGATTTTGGAGGTGGACATATCAAGAATAAGATCTTCGCAGGAAGGAATTGGTTCTGCGTCGATCTTAGTGACATTGTTTAGTTTTCTATAGTCCACACAGACACGAATTGTGGAGTCTTTTTTCTTGACCAAGACGATTGGAAAGGAGTACTCAGATGTAGATTTCTGGATGATTCCACTAGCTTCTAAATTAAGAATTTCCTTATTTAGACTTTCTCTGTAGCTAAGTGGGATAGAGTACGGCCTGCATTTGATAGGTTTAGAGTCCGAAAGAAGGATGGAGTGCTCGATTCTGTCCGTCCTACCTGGAATGTCGGAAAAAATGTCCTTATACTCCGTTACTAATTCTAATGTCTGTCGTCGTTGCTCTTCTGTTAGTCCCTGTTCTAACCGTATACAATCTAATGTTGCAGTCTTGTCTACAATTGGAACAGGTAGTTCCATCCCGTCGTCGTCTACCTGATTCAGTACGGTTGTGGTGCTAAGTGCGTTTTCTGTATGCTCACTATGTGTATGCATATCGTCGGCTTTGCCAGTCTCGCTAACTAGTGTAGTTGCGTTATATATGTCCGTCGTCTCATCAATAGGTGTGAGTGCATTGTGTTCGTCTGTCTCTAGTTCTGTCTCTTGTCGTGAAAAGTAGGGTTTCAACCTGTTGATATGAAATATCTTTAAGTGTCCGTTTATCGATATTTCATAATCGACATCTGAAATTTTTCGTACCACTTTGAATGGCCCTTGCCATGAGGTCAATAATAAATTCCGTTTGTCTGGGAGTAAAAGCAGTATGTCTTGATCTAGTTCAAGATTAATAGTCCTCGCACCTCTATTGGCAAATTGGCGGTAGATTTGACCCTTCCTCTCCAAAGCTGCCTTGGCTATGATACACGATTTCATAATTTTATCTCGTGTTTCTGTTACCATCTCATAAGGTGTTTTAGGGGTTGGAATTTCAATCGTATTAGTTACTAACTGATGGTAAATTGTTAGGGGTCCACGTGGGTTAGCCCCGTATACTAACTCAAACGGTGAGAAACCCGTGCTTGAATGGGGAATCTCCCGATAGGCGAACAGCACTGTTGGCAACAGTGTATCCCATTCAGATGGGTTTTCTGCTGTCACCTTAGCCAGCATATGCTTTAAGTCTCCGTTAATTTTCTCTACGATTCCATTGCTGGCTGGATGATAAGCTGTTGTGAAATGCTGTTTAATTCCTAACATTTTCGTAAGGGCTTGCGTTGCAGCCGATATGAATTGGGTTCCACGGTCGGATAAGATGGTACGTGGAAATCCGAATCGTGAGAACAAATGCAAAAATACATTGGCAATATCTTTGAAGGTGATGTATTTCAAAGCTACTGCCTCAACCCACCTTGAACATAGGTCTACTAGCGTTAAGATGAAGCGATTTCCTTTGCTGGACACCTGGTTCAGGGGTCCAACAATATCCACCGCCACACTCTCGAATGGTCTAGAGGCCAGTGTAGAAGGTTGTACTTCAGCTGTAGGATGTTTACCCTTACGTACTAGCTGTTGACAGACATTACATGAACGACAAAATACTTTTATGTCATTACAAAAACCCGGCCAGTAAAAATGAGCCTGAATTCTGGCCCTGGTTTTATCGTATGCAAGGTGACCAGCAAACGGTGACTCATGTGCAATCTTTAGCACAGTTTGGCGGTGTTGTACAGGTAACACCGTTTGCTGAATCTCATGGTTGTCAGTAGTATAATAACGAGTAAGAATCCCATTATTAAGTCTAAAGAACCATGATGCGTTTTTTGTTACTTTGGGTTTTCTTTTAACAGTTTTAGATACGGAGACACACCCGGATCAGCTTTTTGCTGGTCTATAAACTTTTGTCTGATGGTATCATCCGTGCTAGTTGGTGATAGCAACAGTAGTCTTTCTTCCTGTAGTGTGTCTTGGTGTTTAATGGTATCTGCTCTGGTTGTTGCATTGGCTGCATTTAATTTTCCCCATGCAGATATTTCTTCGCTCGTGCAATGCTTCAATTGGGGTAAGCATCCCAAAATTAAATCAGTACAAGGGTTATCTAAAATAGCACATGTAAAGGTACCAGAAAGGAAAGGAGTGTTAATCCGGGCTCTTGCCAGAGGGTAAATTTCGATATTACCCGAAAAGGTTCGGCATTTGACTGTGTCACCTGTATAATCATTTGGATTCACCAATTCCTGTCTAAAACCGATAAGAGTGCTTCCACTGTCAAGCAAACACTGGCATGGTATTTCGTTGACCAATGCATTGTGGAACACCAAATTGCCTCTGGAGGCTAATGCTGCATTTACACTCTCAGTGGAGAATGGTACTGTATGTCCACTTTCTAATTTTCCGTCTGCGTGAAATTGGTGACATCGCTCACAACTGTCAAAGCTTAAAATATCGTTTACACAACAAACATCTTCAGATTGATTAAAAGTTCTGCACGCTAGTCCTTCTCTTTTCCGTAGAACGAAATGAGCCCACTGCCTTGTCAATGCTTTCCTTCTTCCGGGAAAATACCCGCCTAACCCTTCATCATTTTCCCATATTCCCCTATTTCCCATAAACATTAATACACATCTAAAATCTTACAGGGTATTTTTTAGAAAAATATCATTCACAAATAAAACATATGAATTATTTTAACACAAAATCATATAGAGTCAGAACACGCAATACACTTTAGAACACAATTTTCCAGACATAGAATATAATGACTATCTCTGAGAAAGGATCGTGGTAGTTTTGTTATAAAGTATAGATCGTCCCTGAAGACTCTGAGAAATAGTGGAATACATGACTAACGCATCAAAAGGTTCATTAAGAATTATTCTCTAAATCAAGAAAATCTTCTCTATCTTCTGAGCCTGTCTCTAGATTGATATATATTCTTTATCACAAAGAACAAGTGCTCTCTACATAAGACATCTTTCTGTTAACTTTATCCATTTACAGAGGCATATTAATTATTAATTACCTTACTCCCCACGTGAAGTATTATATCCACACACACAATCAGAAAAACTTCTGCTCTCTAAATCACATTGTAAAAGACTGGCACGTTATGTTTCCGCTGTACTTTATATATCTCCTCTCACACCACAATCTTTGTCTCCACCAATCCTCTCCATAAAAATTTCCCTCGACGTGACAATGATTCATTCCACCTACATCCATCCAATTACCGTCCAAAGTACCATCCAAAATTCCTGTTTATCTTTCTAGTTTCTTTGTTGCGGGCACAGAGTTTTTACCTGTAATGAAACATCAACCATGCTCTCTGACCTATGCAATTTGTTGCTAATGAAATCGCAACACCGCGGTTGATACTATCTTTCCGTATAGGTCTCAGTTGACAGGTGACAGGTACCAGATTATGTTTTGGGAACTGGGAAAGCCTTTGTTCACGCTGAATCACACTGCATTCTTTCGTAGTTTGTCTTAAGTTTGGAAACTTTAAGAAACTGCTTGCCGTCTGTCTTTCCAGTTAGAACACTATGGTCTATCTTTATTTGCCCCATTATATGGTGCGTGCGCTATTCCTTAAATGATGACGGGCATGAGACATTCGCATCTCACAACATCTAGAGCACACTGGTTATTTTCCAGCGCCAGAAACTCGCCATCGCCCCTTCTCCTGTTAGTAAAAACAGTTCCGCCACGTGAAGGCCAGGAGTTGGACTTTTGCTGCAGAGATTATGTATTCACGAGCCATTGGGGTATTTGCAATGTATGGCGCTCACCCCCAACACTGCGCCCCGGCTACATACAGCAACATTTGGGACCGGTGGGTGTGTGTGTGGGTGGGTGTGTGTGTGTATTGTGTCTATGTGTGTTTGTTTATATGGTTGTAAGTGTGTATGCGTGTTTATGTGTGTATGTGTATGCGTGTGTATATGTATGTGTGTATGTGCGTGCATGTGCGTGTATGTGTGTATGCATGTGTGTATGTATGTGTTTATGAGTCTGCATGAGTGCGTATGTATGTTTGTGTGTATGTGTGTATGTGTGTGTGTTTGTGTGTATATGTTTGTGTGTATTTGTGTCTATATGTACCATGTGTGTATGTGTTTTATGTGCCTGTGTAAGTGTGTGTGTGTGTGTGGGTGTAAGTTCATGTATGTATGTGTATATATTTGTGTGGGTATGCGTGCATGCATGCAGTGTATGCGTGAGTATGTACTTGTATATTATTGAGTGTTTGCATAACTGTGAGAGTTTGTGCAAATGATGTAAGTATGTATGCAGGCATGTATGAGTGCGTGTGTGTTTATGAATGTGCGTGTGTGCTTGTGTCTGCCTGTCTCATAACATGATAATATGCATTGTTTATGTTTACAAAATCCATTTGACAATGTTGTTTTCCTATTTGAATGTAACATGCACAATTGATGAATGACTGATGAATGATTAGAAGGGCCGAATGAAAGACCAGAGAATGTAAGAATGTATGCCCAATTTATTACCCTTTGAAAATAAGGATTCGTTCGTTCGTTCGTTCTGTCTGTCTGGGGGAGAAAAAAAATAATTAAGTGGGTTCTTGCTTCGATGTTCTGCCTGTCATGTTATCTATTGATCGGTATAACTGTATGGAGCTAGCATCATACACCCAAAACGTCTCATGTTGAGAAATGCGATCCTGGAATTCGTGTTCACTTTTCCTCAAAATAGTCTACCACAATGTAGTGGTCACCCCGTCGGAAGTGTCGTCCGACCTCAAAGCCAAGTGACGGCAACCACCACTTTTGGTGGGGTAAGACGACAGGCGAGGGCAGTACTGGAGCAGAGGCGTAGGAATCCAAGAGAGTCCAAGGGTGAAGCTGATTTCCGCTGGGCGCGTGCAGGAGAGAGGTTCCTTGAGAGGCGAACGGGATTAGGAGAAGGCAACACGGCGGTAAAGATGTCTACGGGTCATGTCGAGTCACTGAGAGTGAGGTCAGCAGAGAGGGATTTATTTTTTTTTTCATATCCTTTACAGGACATCGCTGTCAACACCAGCATCTTTCAGCTGTATGTTGATTTCTTGGCAAGATTACGCTCAGTAGTTTGCCATTGCTTTCTGAGCGGCCGGCTCACATATCCCGTAAGTTACCTATGCGATTCGAACCGCTGCTGATTCTCACCGTCATCACGTTACCGACGAGAGTATACGAGATTACGGAGAAAAGTCATAACCTCTAAGCCACGAAGCCGGCCAGAGAGGGATAGAGCCGGGGAAAGAAGTTGACTTTCCAGCAGCCACAGGAAGGTGCAGTGATATTGTTGGCAGATAAACCTGGTGCACGATGCTGGCCTCCCTGAGGGCTGGGTGGCTTCTTGGCAGGCATGGAACAGTCAACATGGGATAAATGCGATACACGAAACGTCTCCAAGGTGGGTATATTACCGAAGACAAACGCCTGGGATCCATGACCCAGGCGGGCCCGCCTCCTGAGAGTATAAAGATAATAGAAGGACTGAAACATTCTGGGAGGAATGGGAGAGGGAGGGGGGGGGGGGGGTCCCTTCTGGTGGTTGGAAACCTGATGTCGTGTTTTCTACGCGGTGGTGATAACACTATTGCGAACATGTCAAGAAGCTGGAGTCTTTTAAAGATGACTTCTAGCATGTCTTTTAATATAGCTCCTCATCTTCAAGGCTGTCACCAATGTCCTTACATTAAAGCCGATCATCTGCTCATTGGTATAGTCACCAGTTGAGGACATCAGGTCCCCTCGTCATCAACAAACACTTCACCCATATTAGTCTGGGGTAGAGTACGTCTACTGTCTACTGCGCATGTCTCAAACGCTGTGCGTGTTACACGAACCAATCAGTGGAACTCCAATTTATCATATCCCAAAGTGCACGTAACAGTGATTCCCAAAGTGTGTGAGCCGAGGCATTGGCAATGACCGACATAATATAGTTTATGTGATATGGTTGTGGCGGTAGTGTTGTGGCTAGACTCTCACTCGTCGGCCTGGTGGTCAGGGGTTCGATGCATATCGGGGCGGATGTTTTAAACATTGACCTAAGTTCTGAGGTCGACCCATTTTACATGGTTACGAGAAATGTCTAGAGAAGTGAAGGCGGCCGGTGTGACACTGACCTATTGACACACCGAGCGCCGATTGGTCTATACCAGTGTGGGACTGGCACCGTACGCTGGAAGCTTCTAAGGGCATGTACAAATGCCCTTTAATTGCTGGATGTACTCATTTAGTTCAACTCCCTAAGGACGTTAAATTCCCTAAGGTCTCTCAATTCCCTAAGAACGTTCAACTCCTTAAGGTCTCTCAACTTTCTAAGAACGTTAAACTCCCTAAGGTCACTCAACTCCTTAAGAACTTCAACTCCCTAAGGTCTCTCAACTCCCTAAGAAAGTTCAAATCCCTAAGGTCTTTGAGCCCCCTAAGTACGTTCTGTTCCCTTTGGTCGCTCAACTGTCTAAGAACGTTCAACTCCTTAAGGACGCTCAACTCGTAAGGTCGCTCAACTCCCTATGGTCGATCAACTCCCCAAGGTCGTTCAACTCCCTAAGATCTCTCAACTCCTTAAGGTGGCTCATTATGTTGGTGCAATCCATTGGTTGATGTTCTAATAAGTTGGTGGCACCATCCAGCCTGTCTGCTTTGTCACTTCCCCCAGCGCTGCCCGTCCTGGTATGAAGGTGAATGTACCTGTCAACTGTGCGACTCCTACTCTCAATCAATCCAATGTCTGCAACGAAGCCTGTCTCGACATTCCACATCACGCTCACTCAATCTATCATTGGGCTTTACACATCACTCTCAATCAATCGATCATTGGTCTTTCCACATTACGCTCAATCAATCCATCATTGTGTTTTCCACAAGACGCTCAATCAATCGATCATTTGGGCTTTCCAGATTACGCTCAATCAATCCATCATTGTGTTTTCCACAAGACGCTCACTCAATCGATCATTTGGGCTTTCCAGATTACGCTAAATCAATCGATAATTGTGCATTTATAAATGCAGTTTTGCCATCTACTGAAACGTTTTGTCGTTGCTGCCGCAAACACTTCCTCCATTCTCGTTCTTCTTGTGGACATAGCACATACACTTACGGGCTTCCTTACCCACTCTGTCACGGAAAGGTGCGAAGAAGACGCATGCACAGTTTTGATATCCCACAACCCACCAGTTATCGTCTAAATATTTAAAAAAATATATTTTACAGGTTGTCTCACTCAACCCCAACATGTATTGACTGTTTGTGGCTTCTAGCCAATGTTACGTTCAGTAGTTTGCCATTGTTTGGTTTTGAACGGCCGACACTCATGCAGTTGTGAAAATCAACGCTTAGGGACCTGTTACCAAATCGCCTGCAGATGATTTCGAATACGTTACATTGGGATTCTCTAACAGACTTCACAATTCTTTAGCCACAGAGATCATGAGTCATTCTTCTTCTTCTTCTTCTTCTTCTTCTTCTTCTTCTTCTTCTTCTTCTTCTTCTTCTTCTTCTTCTTCTTAATCATCATCTTTTTTCGCACTGATTTTTCCGTTAAGCGTAGCAGAGAGAAGGCAGATGAAATGTTGTGTTTTCGCGTGTCTTGTTGCTTGTACTAAAGTCATATTTGATTTCTTCAATGACTCTTTGACTCCATCTAGCCAACTCTTCTTGGGTCGTCCTCTCGCTTTGCAACCCGATGTTCTCACGTAGGACGGCCTTGCCGCTGGTTGACCTTGTTCCATTCTAACTAAATGTCCAAACCGTTTAACTCTTTGATGTTCTATAAAGTCACTAATCGGTATTATCCCTACCCTTCTCCTTAGTTTCTCATTTATCTCTCTATCTCTTCTTCTACTTCCAGCTGCGTTTCTCATGTATCTCATCTCACGTGATATTATTTTACGCCTGTGTGTTTATTGAACTGCCCATAGTCTTATTTGTAACACAGCGTTGGGACAAATCTATCAGCTTCTTCTTCTTCTTCTTCTTCTTCTTCTTCTTCTTCTTTTTTTTTTTTTTTTTTTTTTTTTTTTTTTTTTTTTTTTTTTACTGCATATAATGACATTTGAATGTTTTAGGGTAAATGCTGTCAGATAGTTGATGTCGTTTGTCTTTTGTATTCTTGTTTAGTACCCTTTAATATCCTAGTCTTACTTATCAGTACCAACATTAGTATTGGGACTCTTGGCTGGTATGTTGAAGATGAAAACGGAGCACGTATGGGAATGTCCAGAGAGCTTGGATGTCTCTACTGTGCTCAACCCAGCTATCAATAGAATATGGCCAGGAAGGCTATGTTTAAATGATACTAAGGGTCGTCTAATCGAGACAGCATTAGACGGTCAAAGTGTTTTGGTCACGTTATGAGTAGAAATAAATTGGAGAACTTGGTGACAACTGGCAAGATAGAATGGAAGAGAATAAGGGGAAGACAGAGAAGTAAATACTCGGATGGCTTGGCCACGTCGTATGGTCGAGGCAGGAACATTGAGCTGACCCATGACTCTGGAGATAATGTGAGATTGCGAGACATGACCGCTCACGCTTATGGGCATGGCATATGATGATGATGATGATGATGATGATCGATGATGATGATGATGATGATGATGATGATGATGATGATGATGATGATGATGATGATGATGATGAGAGCTCTGTCGCCTCTCTATAAGTGCCCAATGTGGGGACCAGCTAACACATTCTGAGAATCGTTCAGTCGGGGCTTTTGGTGATGGGTTCCCGGTCAGGTCAAGGTCTAAGTGTCAAGGTCAGGAAAGGCGGTAAACACAAACACTCACCTGACATGGGGGAACTGTTACAGCGTTTGTTACAGGTGAGAAGTCGTCAATTAGCGGAGTGCAAGTCGGTCGTCGGGAGCCGCGGGAGAGAAGGAGCGTGCACGCTTGTCTGCCGGGGCTTGGTGTTCCAATCCCCTTGAAGGTTATTTTCTTTAAAATTACCTGTGCTCCAGGGCCGACGCAGCCCAACATGGGTACGTGGATATTTTTGGAGAAGTCAAGGCGGCTGGGAAGTCGGGCAAACACGTATTGTACCTTGGCTTATTTCAGCGGTCGGCGTGGCCGAAAGGATAAGTTAGCTCTAGCTGTTAAACTTCCGGTGCGTTGATGGCTTAGATTATTTTTAGGGGCTAAGTATTCAAAGAGGAGAGGATCGACTTCATTGCATTAGGGTTGAACCAAGCAATGAAGTGAGGCAAGGCTGTGTCCTGGTACCAACACTGCTCAGCCTCATGTTTTGAGCTACAGTATAGTGATGAATGCCTTCGAAAACAACGACATTAGAATAGACATCAACTACCACATGGATGGAAAGTTGTTCAATCTCAGAAGGCTGAACGCTAAAACCAAAACTACCAGCATCAAACTACGTCAGAGAACTGCTGTTCGCTTATGATTGCGCTCTATATGCCAACTCAGAGGCAGACACGCAACACAATGTTTCAGCTTGTTCATATGCCTGTGCCAACTTTTGGTTCAATATAAACTTGAAGAAGACTGTAGTTATGTACCAGCCAGCTCCAGGGATTAATCACACCGTGCCGAATATCAAAGTGAATGATCATAGACTAAGTGTTGTGGACAAATTCACCTATCTTGGCAGCACTGTGTCCCAAGCTGCTACAATTAATGACGAAGTAAATGCAAGAATCTCCCAGGCCAGCGCGGCCTTTAGCAGACTGTACAAAAATGTGTGTGACAGAATTGGAATAAGCCTGCAAACAAAGCTGCAAGTCTACAAACAGTTGTATTATCCACACTGCTAAACGCTTGTGAAACCAGGACTGTTTACCAGCGACATGCTAGGAAATTAAACCACTTCCACACAGTCTGCCTTAGGAAGCTATTGGAGATTACATGGCAAGACAAAATCCCAGACACCGAAATCCTAAAAACAGCGTCCATGCCCAGTATCCACATTCTACTAATGAAGAATCTGATTCGCTGGGCTGGTCACTTGACTCGCATGCCAGATCACAGGCTCCCTAAACGAAATTTTTTTTACGGCGAGCTGCGTTATGGTAAACGTTTCAAAGGCGGCCAAAGGAAACGCTTTGAAGACTCTCTGAAGATCTCACTGAAAGCTTTTGGAATTCATCATGACACTTGGTAGACTGCTGCCAAAGACCCAAATTCGTGGCGTACATCATTACAAGAAACAAATAGGACTGCAAGAGCTGTGAAAACAAAGAATGGAAAAAGAAGGGGAAAAAAACCACAGCAGGAGATCCTCCTCCTGGAACGTCAAGCATTCTTTGCCCACATTGCCAAAGAACATTTCGAGACAAAATAGGCCTTATCGGCCATCTTAGAACTCACGGCTCCATACTGTCAACCCCACTGGATGAAATGAATGGTCATCATCACTCTTGATGGACAAACAACAGGTCTGACCCATTGTGGCCAGGTCTCTCTCCCGAGGGTGGCCTGCCCAAAGCGTGGCACAGAATGCGAACTGAGTAGCTCCAGCGACGACTCCCTGGAGTCTCCGAGAAAACTGCACTCGTGAACCGATTGAATGGAGTCAGGAATCGAACCTACAACCTTCGCCAAGGAGACCTCTACAGTTGGTACACGGGGGTTAAATGTTGAACTGAAGGGGTCAGTTACATGGAAGTGTGTAAGAGGAAGACGACGCTACATCCATATGGACAAAGACAAGAGATAAACAACAGCTAGGGATGGCCAACAGAAATGAGTTGGAAGAAAAGAATTATGTGTGCATGCAACTACAAGACACGGCAGCTTATGTTGAAAACACATCAGAGCCGACCATCGATACGGAGATGAGACTTAGTGTTGTTGATAACAATACACGCATAAAGAGTGATAAGAGAAACATGTGTCGTCCACATATTGCCGCTCAACTAAGTAATTATGTTTACAAGGTTGAGACAACCAAGCACTTCCCCCACAACCCCGCAGACATGAACCGCGCCAAGCCATGACAAATTTATGTGACCTAGGAGGGGAAATTACCGTTTGTTGATCTACTGTTGGATCACAGACAATTACCTGCCTTCCCTCTGACGTCACGCCATGGCAACCGGGACAACAAGATGGATGCAGCTGACGCGGGCCGCGTTGTCAGGTATCCTCACTCGGCTTCTAGTCAGGGTCATCTTATGGGTTCTGGACTTCGGGTTCCCTTTGGGTAGACCCAAGTTCGCATCCTCTGTAAGGTGTGGATTCTTTTCTGTCGGGGGCAAAAAGAACCTGCACAGTTCGCGGCGACTGCACTAGCCAGGCGGCCTTAATTCATCGGACTCAAGACTAAACTACTATCCATCCATCCAATCCATCATGTGCCATGTCGGTAAGCGTGGGCGGTCATGTTTTGCCATCTCACTCAATCACCATAGTCGTGGATCAGCTCCGTGTTTCTGCCTCGACCATGCCACGTAGCCAAGCCATCCAGGTATTTACCTCTAGGTCTTCCCCTTGGTCTCTTCCCTTCGAACTTGCCAGTTGTCACCAAGTTCTCCAATCCATTTCTTCTCGTAACATGTCCAAAAATTTGTAACTGTCTATGTCTAATGTCTCTAATCAGTTTACGATCTTCATTTGTTTCTGAAAGGACTTGTTCATTGGTTTTTCTGTCCATGGTATTCTTTGCATTTTCCTCAGAAACCACGTTTCCACAGCCATCAGATCCAATTTCAATGTATTAGCTTATACTATATTGGCGGTAAATGCCAGTATTGACAGATGCATGTTTAAACATGTGAATGACAGACAGGAAATAACACATGTCGGTGCAGATATGAGCATGAGAGCTACATGCATTGAACTGTGTTATTTCTCTGTCTTTAGTTGCATGTTGATATTTACATCGACATGTTGTGTTATTTCACTATCTGTTGTTGCATGTTGATATTTACATCGACATGTTGTGTTATTTCACTATCTGTAGTTGCATGTTGATATTTACATCGACATGTTGTGTTATTTCTCTATCTTATTTTGCATGTTGATATTTACTTCGACATGTTGTGTTATTTCTCTATCTGTAGTTGCATGTTGATATTTACATCGAAATGTTGTGCTGTTTGTGTCATTCACCTAGCCAGTCGTCAGGACAGAACGCCCAGTTTAACACTACAATCACTTCATTGAAAACTGTCTATCCAGCATAATTTGTTTATACTGACAATTACCAGGAGATGACACAAACAACGGATGATTGGAAGATCGGCGTATTGTAAACACTTTGTTTTGAAGTTTGCGGTCCAGGTGAAGACAGCCGGGGCAGCGATGTGTGTCTCGGGTTGTGGACATGACGTCACGAGGCTGCAGTTCACGTGTCGCGCTGGTGGCTCGTCTTGTCACCGACATTTGTCAAGGACATCTGGGCTTTACATGTCTTTGAACTCTTTATTTCTCTCTCTCTCTCTCTCTCTCTCTCTCTCTCTCTCTCTCTCTCTCTCTCTCTCGGCAGTCTGCCATTTTTCTAAACATGCAGTTCACAATACAAACCACCTAACACCCCCCCCCCCCCGCCCGAGGTTCACCTTTTAGAGGGTATAATGGTGTGTGATACACCTGAACCAGACAGGCTCCTCAATGTTTCACAACAGAGGTAAGAGGTTCTCAGTGGCCTGCTAACATATGTATTTAATGTGTCTCTGACATAAACATTTGTTTCATGCTCTGTGTACTATTTGCAAACAATTTTCCTCAAGAGTTTGTATTGTACAGCCTGAATCCTCCATTCTGTTTCTGCGGTGAGTTATACTCTTATGTAAGGAAGTGGGTACCTTAATGAAACAGAGGGGAGGAGACAGGCAGGCAGGCAGGCAGGCAGGCAGGCAACAGGCAGGCGGATGGACGGACGGACGGACGGACGGACGGATGGATGGATGGATGGGTGGATGGATGGATAGATGGATGGATAGATAGATAGATAGATAGATAGATAGATAGATAGATAGATAGATAGATAGATAGATAGATAGATAGATAGATAGATAGATAGATAGATAGATAGATAGATAGATAGATAGATAGATAGATAGATAGATAGATAGATAGATAGATAGATAGATAGATAGATAGATAGATAGATAGATAGATAGATAGATAGATAGATAGATAGATAGATAGATAGATAGATAGATAGATAGATAGATAGATAGATAGATAGATAGATAGATAGATAGATAGAAATCAAATCAAATCAAATCAAATCAACTTTATTAGGGATAGATAGATAGATAGATAGATAGATAGATAGATAGATAGATAGATAGATAGATAGATAGATAGATAGATAGATAGATAGATAGATAGATAGATAGATAGATAGATAGATAGATAGATAGATAGATAGATAGATAGATAGAACTTTATTTTGTGTGGAGGGGTTGTGTGTGGGGGGTTGATGGGTGATGTGTGGATGGGTGAAGGGATGTGTAGTCGGTGGAGGGGTGTATGTGTGTGTGAGGGATGTGTGTGTGTGTGTGTGTGTATGTGTGTGTGTGTGTGTGGGAGGGAGGATATTTGGGAGGATTATTGGAAGTATGTGGGTGTTTGTGGGTTGGGGTGTGTGGGTAGGGAATGTGTATTTTGGGTGGGTGAATGGGTGTGTAGGAGATTGTGTGGGTTGGGGGATGGATGTGTAATGGGTGTGGGGGATGAGTTTGGGGGGGGGGGGATGTCTGTGAATGGAATATGTCTGTGTGGGTGGGAGTGTGTGAGTGTGGATGGGGTAAATATGAGTTGGTGGAGGATGCATGTATGGGTGATGAGGATGTTTGTAGGTGGGGGATGTGTGTGTGTGGGTGTGGAGATGTGTGTGTGGGTGAGAGATGTGTGGGCGGGGATGTGTATGAGGAATGCATGTGGGGGATGTGTGTGTGGGGGAAGGTGTTTATGGGTGGAGTTTTGTGTGGGAGAGATGTGTGAGAGGTGTGGGAGGTTTGAGATGTGCAGGTGGATGACGGATGTTTGTGAGGATGGGGGATGTGTGTTTGCCTGGGTGGTTGGGGTGTGTGTGGATGGGAGGGTATATGAGAGATGCATGTGTAGATGGGCGGGTGGGTGATGTGTGGGTGTGAGTGGTTCATGAATGAGTACGTGAGTGGGTTGATGTGTGTGAGAGATGAGTGTTTGGTTGGGGGATGTGTGTGTTTGTGGGAAGATGTGTGTGAGCGGCGGATGTGTGTGGGTGGGGTATATGTGGATGGTGGGGTGTGTTGCTGGTTGGGAGGTGTGTGTTTTTGGGTGTTTATGGGTGGGGGATATGTGTGAGCAGGTGGAGAGATGTGTTTGTGGGTGGGGATGTGTGTATAGGTGGAGGATGTGTAGTTGAAAGGTGGTGGATATTGGGTGGATGAGTGGGTGTAGGTTGTCTGATGTGTTTGTGGGTGGGTGGGGAAAATTGTGAGGGTGCAGGATGTATGCATGGATAGGTGCGGGATGTGTGGGTTGACGGGGGTATGTGTGTGTGGTTTTGTGATGTGTGTTTTGCTGGATGGTTGCGGGTGTGTGGGTGGGTGAATGGTGGAGAATATGCGGGTGGGTGTGTGCGTGTCGGTTATGGGATAGGTGGGGGATGTATGTGTGGGTGGGGAAATGTGTGTGGGTGGGGGATCGGTGGGTGGGTGGCGGCATTAATGTTTGCCTGAGTCTGTGTGAGTGCGTAGAGGTATGTGTGGGTGGGTGGGGGTGTAGTGGGTGGGGGATGTGTGGGTGATTGAGGGATGTGTGGGTGGCTGCGGGGTGTGAGGGTGGATGGGTGATGTGTCTCACAACATTGCAATATGCACTGTTTATGTTTACAACTTTCATTTGACAATGTTTTTGTTTTTTTCCCATGTGAATGTACCATGCGTAATATGCATTGTTTATGCTTACAAAATCAATTTGACAATGTTTTTTTTCCCTATGTAAATGTAACATGCACATTTGATGAATGACAGATGAGTGATCGAAAGGGCCGAATGAGAATGGAATGTAAGACGGGCCTGCGTGCCCAATTTGTTACCCTTTTAAAATAAAGTTCGTTCGTTCGTTCGTTCTCTATTTCTAGGTCTATCTTTCTCTCTTGTTCTTTATCTTTCTCTACCTCTCTTTTTCTCTGACTCGTTGTATCTCTCTATCTCTTTCTCTATCTCATTTTCTCGCTCGCTTTTTCTCTCTCTCTATTCCCTCTCTCTCTCTCTCTCTCTCTCTCTCTCTATATATATATATATATATATAGATATATATATATATATATATATATATATATATATATATATATATTCTTCTTCTTCTTCTTCTTCTTCTTCTTCTTCTACTTCTTCTTCTTCTTCTTCTTCTTCTTCTTCTTCTTCTTCTTCTTCTTCTTCTTCTTCTTCTTCTTCTTCTTCTTCTTCAGCGTTCCGAGCCATTGAGGTTCTTTGCTACAGATACAATCCGTCTCCATTCGTCTCTCTGGTTGACCTTCTCTTGCCAGTCGTTGATTCCAAGTGCTTGTAGGTCTGTATATATATATTATCTCTCCACCGTCTTCTTGGTCTACCTCGGGGTCTACGGTCATTTATTTCCTGAGTGTAAGCGAGTTTTGTTTCCCTATTATCTTACATTCTTTCTATATGCCCCAGCCATTGTAATCTATTAGACTTCATAATACCAGTGATTAGCGGGGACTTAAACAGATCATAAATGTCTTTGTTACTTCTTCTTTTCCACTCTCCACTTTGTGTATCCCGAATGGGCCCAAAGATGCGTCTTAAAACTTCGTTCTCAAAGGTTTGTAACAAGGCTTCGTCTCTTTTCGTTGTACTCCAGGTTTCAGAGCCATACAGCACAACTGGTCTGATCAGTGTTTTGTATATTGTGATTTTGGTGTTACGAGATAGCGCATTTGATATTAGTAGATGTTATAGTGCATAGTATATCTTATTTCCAGAATTGATTCTAGTTTATATTTCTTTCCTTATGATGTTGGAGCCGTTGAAGATTGTACCCAGGTATCTGTATGTTTCCGTTCTTTTAATGGTCATATTATCAATTTGTATGTGGCCAGAGTTTTTAGCCATTCCTTCTCTTGAAATTGCCATATATTCTGTCTTATCTTGGTTGATAACCAGCCCCATCTGTTGGGCTTTTTCCTTTAAGTGAGTCAATATTTCCAATGTCTTTTGTTCACTTTGCCCTATAATATCTATATCATCTGCATAACCAAGCAGCTTGGATGTTCCTCCAATATTAGTTAGTTAGTCGTGGTTCCAACTTTACGGCAACGGGTCGTCCCCATATTGCTCCATTCCTGTGCCAGTGAATATCACATAAAATGTTCTTCACTGCCCAGTGTGAACATTGGAATAAACAGGATTATCGGCAATCCAACAGCCCGCACAGGTACATAGTGCATAATGCCGCCACCAGAATGCCAACACAAAAGTCCTCCATGAAAAATATAGTTCCACGTCGATGGAAATGGCAGTCACCAGAAAGACTTCATTGACCCGGGTTTTATCTCGTATAGCTCGGTCTCTTCCCGCTGAACAACCCGTCGAAAGCGCCGCACAATATACGAACTCCGTAGCTCCAGCGAGGACTCCCAGGAATCTCCTAAAAAATGCACTCGTGAGCCGACAAGGCAAACCAGTCAATCCAGCAACAGCCGGCCGCCATCGTTCCGAACATGCAGTTCACGCTACAAACAACCGCGGACAGATATAAAAGCATTCCACGCGAAATTCACAGTTCACAGTATCGCGCCACGCACTCACTCAGTAGCAGGGCGACGGAACCATATCCTCCTTAGTCGCCTTTTACGACGTGCATGGTAGGCAACAGTGGTTACTATTCTTTGTTCCGCTGTATGGGCCAAGGCAACACACGGGCGATATATATATATACCGCGTTTCCATCCTGTTTCAGGATATTGCGGTCAACATCAGCATCTTTCAGCTGTATGTTGATTCCTAGGCTAGATTACACTCATCAGCACGCTACGACTTTCTGAGCAACCGGCTCCATACTCTGATAAGTTACTGGTGCGAATCGAACCGCATCCAATTCTCGTGCACTCACGTCAACCACGAGAGTATTCGGGGTTTACGAGAAAGCTGCTAATCCCTCGGCCAGGGAGCCGGCATATATATATATATATATATGCACACACACACACAGGGTAGGGCAAAATGATCTGACACATTTGTAACTTTAATAAAACTAAATTAGAATAAATGAACAAAAAAGTATTTTTATTCATCAAATTTACACATGATGCCATTTTGTTTTGTGTTGTTGGAATAATGAAAAAAAAATGTATTTCCCAAATGTACATATGATGTCATTTTATGTTATTTCGTTTCAGCTTACCCATATGGATTGGACACCCAATCAAACCATTCACCAGCCAACAAACCATTCATTAAATAAAGCAGCCATCTAACCAGCTAACCAGCCAACCAGCCACCCAGCCAACCAACCAATGAATCACCCAACCAACCAATCATTGAATAAAACAGCCAACCTACTAACCAGCCAACCAGACAACCAACCAATCATTCCAATAACCAACCAACCAACCAACCACACAACCAAATAACCAAGACATCAACCAACCAAGACATCAACCAGTCAACACACCACCCAACCAACACACCACCCAACCAACACACCACCCAACCAATACGCCGAAAAACCAACATACCGACCAACCAACACTCCAACCAACCAACACACCAACCAACCAATACACAAACCAACCAACACACCAACCAAAAACAGCAACCAACCAACACATCAACCAACCAACACGCCAACCAACCAACACACCTATCAACACACCAACCAACACATCAACCGAATATGGAATTGCCTAACTACATCATGACGTAGACGAGAATGATAGAAAAACAAACAAACAAAACAAGTAAACAAACACGATTTAGCTACATCTATGCCAAACCTTTAACGACCCAAATTATTGACAAAAAAAAAATAATAAAAACGAATTTGATATTGAAGGTAACCACAACGGTTGTTAAATGGACAGGAAATTATAATCTCGCTCGTTGCCATGGTAATAAATAACGCCAATTTACGGTAATGGCCATTATTCCACTTCGATCGGCCTCTCGTTCATGTGGACGTGGTGGGCAGCCCCGACGTGAGGAACGTGTATTATTCTTTTTCTTTTTCTAGTCCATGCCGTGTGTCGTTGGTGATCATGTCTGTCCACAGCCTTCTATCCCATGTACTGTCAATCTTCTTATTGTCCATGCCGTGTGGCGTTGGTGATCATGTCTGTCCACAGCCTTTCGTGACTATATGTTCTGTTTTGTGTATGTATTTGCTGATAAAAATTAGTTGCCGAAACGTCCTTGTATTGTTCGTAATTCTGTTCTGCATTACGTTGTGTTATTTTATACTGTTTACATTTTCATAGCTTTACCGCAGTTCCACTAATTTTATTCATATTTTAATTATGTTCACAGCCTTCTTTCTCGTGTTCTGCCAATCTTCTTATAGTAGATGCCGTGTGGGGTTGGTGATCATGTTTGTCCACAGCCTTCTGTCTCGTGCACTGCTAATCTTCTTATAGTAGATGCCGTGTGATGTTGATGATCATGTTTGTCCACAGCCTTCTGTCTCGTGTAATCACCTCTGATACCGTTGTTCCTCCATGCCATTATGTCAAACTGTCTAGCATCTCTTATGTCGATGTCCCCCTGCCACTCTTTTCCTCCTGCGCACCTGATGTCACGGTATATTTTCTCCTTCTCACAATGTGTCCAGTATTATACACAATCAATTAGAGAACTAACCAATCAAACAACCAACCAACCATCCAACCAACCTGTCAAACAACGAACCAACTATCCAATCAAGCAACCAACCAATCATCCATACAGCCAGTCAGTAAACCAACTAAGCAGCCAACCAATCAACCAACAAACCAACCAACCAATCTACCGAATATCCAACCACATCATCCAACCATTCAACATGTCACAGAATGATGATAGTTTAGTGATTCCCAGATAAAAATTAAATGTAACATTTAATGGCAATATAGGAGAAGGGTTAACACTCGATTCGTTCAATCTGAGAGAAGGATAAATGGAAGGTTAGTGACGGATATAAAAATAGGATACCGTGTAAGGAGTCATTGACCAGCTCTGTCAACGGGAAAACGAACGGACAGAACGATGGGGGAAACTTCGACACCGGAACAACAGCGGGAGACGGTGATCAAAGAATAGATCTCTTTGAAGTGCGACGAGCGATGAACGAGGGAAACAGCTTAGGAACAGAAAGGAACGAGCAATTAACAATACGTGAATTCACAGACGTTTGATGTGGGGACTTAAGGCAAATTTGATTGTAGATCAAACAAACAACGAAGGATTGGACACTGAGTATAAATTGGTAGAAAAGTGGTTTTGTATTTAGTGTGCTACCAAACTGGACGGAAAGCTGGATTTATGTGTCCTGTAAAGGAAAAGAAATATCCTCCCTTATAATGGGATAGAGTGCTTATGTGCGGATAAATTTCGATTCGGGGACTTACATTAATTCTATATATATAAGGTAACACTAATATTAGAGTAATATTAGCATAGGGAAATATGTGTTTGTGCTTAGGGTTTACTATTGCTTTGTATTTAGTGAATAGTTTAGACTTTAGTGAATTCTGCTGTTTATATCAGAGTATTCTTTCGGAAGCTGTTCATTGCGGCTGGAGAAAGACAATCACATAAACAGTAATATGAAGCAGACTTAAATCAACTGATTTAATGTTTATTACCCAGGTTCCACTACACAACCTGACATATCAAAGAAGATAAACCAGTACATCTCTTGTACAGAGAAAGCCGTGTTGATAATAAAGGAAAGAACTGTCACTTTAATCAGTCACTTCACAGGTGCAGTGAAAATATGTCACTATAGCAAATTCAACCTAAACAGTCAATAAGAGGGGGTGACATAACGAATGGCAAGAAATATGTTTTGGTGAACTTCAGGGAAAGACCTTTATTCAAGCAGAGCAAATAGGCTAGAATATAGTGCAATTAGGTAATCACCTAAAAGAAACATTGAAGAACACGAGAACATTTAACATAGAAATAGACATTTATATACAGTGATGATGTGTATTCAGAAGTGGACTATACTACCTTCCAAAACAGGACATATCTGAACTTCAGTGACTTACCTTTATTGGATTATGTTTCTGATGATAAAACATTGACAATTGTTTTCCATAATTGGATTAAGTCCATACTCAAGCCGGAAAGGAGCATCCAGGGTGAGACCGTTTCAATTCTATGTGAATGTCTGATGTTTTGGCCGTTTGAATAGGCTAGAGAAACTACGAAGACTAACGTCTACAAGTCCTATCTTGCACTCACATTAGCAGACACTAACAACTACAGATACATATTCAATACATACAACTGACATAGTTTTCAACAATAAACAGGTTATTAATTGTTGGAGGAAACTGTTGTCAGGGTATGTTATGAAGGAGAGAGAGAGAGAGAGAGAGAGAGAGAAAGAGAGAGAGAGAGAGAGAGAGAGAGAGAAAGAGAGAGATATAGTGTATGAAAGACGGAAGGGAGGAGTATAGACAAAAGTCATTCAATACTCCCAATAGTAGAAGGATATTAAAGATGTGCTTGTCGAGTCCACTTTCCTCCAGGGACGATAAGCGACATAATTGGTGGAGCGAGCGGGGTACTTACATAATACCCACATGAACTGGAGGCATAACAGGGCATATGCATAGAGGGGTACCTGCATATTGGCACAGGCATAGCGGAGTACCTGCATGTTGGGACATACTGATTGGAATAAATATAAGTATACATTGATGACTTTAAATGGAAGGACGTCCATTGGATATATGGTGCCATTTCATTTAGGTTAGTGACATTACATTAATGCTGGTGACTTTACAGTGAGAAAGTTCCAGACAGAGTGAATGTGGATAGGTGGTAAGACACATCACATACCTAGTCACACGGGCACACGTCTACATAAGTCTTTATCTTATATCTTCTCTATGGATGGAGAGATTGGTTGTGATGTACTGTGTGGTGTCGTAGATTAATAATATTAGATATACATAGATAAATGATATAGGTTCTAGGTAGATTATCTGTTTATAGTGAGTACTTCTTACTGCTTTAAGGTGTTTTTACTCAGCCGGCTGACTTACATTCTTAACTATGGCAACTCCTAAAGTAACTACAGCAGGAACTAAGGGCCAACGGGGAGGCAATTGGTTTAGCTGGTTCGGAACTAATTGATTACATACAGGAAAGGGAGCGAGAATTTCGTCAAGAAGAAAGGGAAGATCGAAAGGAGGCCAAGAGACTAGAATTGGAAATGGAAGAGGCTGAAAAGATAAGACAACATGAATACCGCATGAAAGAGCTAGAACTCAAGACACAAACTAAGGGAGAAATAGATGGAGTGGAAGGAAGTTCTTCTTCAACTGGTGCAACCCACATGATTGGACATGGGTACCATGCCATGAAGTTTCCCTTAGCTGTCTACGATCAGTCTAAGGAACGCTTTGATCAGTACGCTTCTCGCTTTGAAGCAATGTCAGTCGCTATGGGGCTGGATAGGAGCAGATGGGCTCTTAAATTATCCCAGGGATTAACAGGTTCGGGATTCGAGGTGTACACACGCTTACCACCAGGACAGGAAAATAATTACGAGGAATTACAAGCCGCTTTGATGAAGCATTTTGACATCACAGCACAAACGTATAGGAAGAAGTTTAGATCGTCTAGACGAGAGCCGGGAGAGCTATTCGCCGCCTACAGGCTTAAATCCTATCTCCAGAAATGGATGGACTTGGCAGAATTCAAGAGGGATTATGAGAGTCTCGAGGAGATGATGGTGGTCGACCAGATGTGAAAGCAAATGTCGAAACCTCTCAGAACCTTCTTGGGAGAACAAGGGGCGGAACGGATTGATGTTGTGAATAAGCTGGCTGAACGATTCGTAGAGGTACATGGGGAGACTGGGGAACTAAGTACACAAACCAAAGGTCAGGAGAAACAAGAGAAAAAGAAACCTAAAAACTGGGAAGGAGAAAAAGTGGAACCTTATATAAAGGCGTCAAGGGAGAGTTCAGAGAAGGTGAAGGAAGGAAACCAGAGCACCTCGAATTCTTCAGCGAAACGACCGTGGTCCGAGAAGTGGTGTTCATTCTGCAAGGTGCCCTCTCATAACACGAAGGACTGCAGATCGAAACCTAAAAGTTCTTACTTCGCACCATGCAAAGTGATTCCTACGACGGTGATCACAGACAAGGCTGAGGTCCTGAGGTCGGCGAAGGAGCTAGGAACAAAAAGGACACACGAAAACCTAGGAAGGGAACATGGTGCACACACTGCCGGTCGAAAACACATAATACTGTGGACTGCAGATGCAAGGCAGAAGACGCCAATTGCATAACCAACCTCGAGGAATCAAAAGAGGAAGGCAAGGAAACGGTCAAGGAGATGGAAGACACTCCGGACCAGGAGAGGCCACCTGTGGTCGAACTGATTGAAGTCAATGGCCAGCAGGTTGTTTGTCTCTACGATACCGGTTTGGATGGGGAAGCTGTGATAGACGCCAGCTTGGTACGGCCAGACCAACTTACAGGGGAGACCATAGAAATACAGCCGGCAATGAGGAGTGCTGTTACCATGACGCTGCCAATCGCCAAGGTGGAGATTAAATCCAGGTACGTCACGGGCATTATTCCAGCTGCTGTATTATCTGACTCCTTATTTCCCATGATCATTGGCACGAAATATGTCTTTTTGGGGATGCCCAAACAGCCATCCCACCAGGGAACAGTAGCCAGTGGATTTCAAGGGAAGGAAAAAGAGGCAGAGACACTATGCGACAACTCAGAGATAGGAGAATTGCATACTGCCCAGAGGAAGGATACTACGTTGCGTCCTTGCTACAGGAAGCTGCAAAGAAGTGCTGAGCCACCAGAACGGGGACAGTACTTTCTGAAGAATCGACTACTCTATCGGAGAGCTGGGAGGGGAGACAATCTGCACGAGCAGTGGGTGGTTCCAGAGACCCACCGTCCTCACATTCTTCAGAGTGGACACATCATAGGCGTGAATCGACATATGGGTGTCAGAGACACATTGCAGCAGATTTCCGGCCATTATTGCTGGCCAGGAATGACCGGTGATGTACGCCGGTTAGTGAAGTCTTGTTCAGAGTGCCAGAAAGCACCACCCAACAAGCGAATTAAGAGGAAACTAGCTCTTAAAATGGAAGACAAAGTGGAAGTATGGGGTCCAGAAGAGACTAATATACTACAAGTAGGATGGAAAGGACCTTATCCTGTGGAAAAGGTTGTGTCCAAGAACATCTACAAAATCCGGATCGGGGAAGAGCAGAAAAATCTCCCTAGACATCTCATTAGGAAATATGAGGAGAGATCCGAGAGTAAAGCTTCGCACTTTATGGTGATGGCAGCCATTGGGACAAAGGTTACCAGTCCAGACGAAGACCCGAGATCGCCAGTACAACATAGGAGGGCCTATGGGACAGTACGTGATAGGTCAGATTTACCCAACGAAAGGAGGAGGGAAATCACACGTCAGGGAAAGGACAAGCGTGAAACCTTCAATAGTAACCAAGTTCAGAAGGGGTGGGTAACGGCGGGAAAGGCGAGAAATACCCAGGACTCCAACCGAAGATTGGCTGACCAGATACAATATCGCCCAAGATGGTCCTGGAAGCAAAAGTCCAGGAGGTTTGGGAAAGACGACTCGGTCCAACGCGGACGAGGGGGAATATCCCCAGAGGCAAAGCCAGGGGAAACCAAGAGGACATGGAGGCAGTGTTACAATCAGGATGGGACAATCCGTCTGTATTGTGAGCCGTCGCTTAAGCAAGTCGAAAGGAGGTCGACAGGACGGACAGGAGCGATGAGCCAACACTAGTTTCAGTCATGAGTAGTATAGTAGGGTGCCTATGAGGTCGCCTACTGGAGAGGTGCTGATCCATGTGAGGATCCAATCATATCATCAACACGTGATGTTCATAGCTACTTCAGAGAAGCTCAACGCACGGTGGATGTGATGGACGTTGTTGCTGCAACAGGACTTCACAGTGGAATACATCTCGGGTAAGGAGAATGTAGGAGCGGATTTAGTATCTAGACATCCAACTTCAGAGGAAGAGGAATAGGTTGGTGGATCATAGGAATCAAAACTACATTGAAGAAGAGTCGACGCGGTCAACTCTCTTAAGAGGGGGCCTTTGTCACAGAATGATGATAGTTTAGTGATTCCCAGATAAAATTAAATGTAACATTTAATGGCAATATAGGAGAAGGGTTAACACTCGATTCGTTCAATCTGAGAGAAGGATAACTGGAAGGTTAGTGACGGATATAAAAATAGGATACCGTGTAAGGAGTCATTGACCAGCTCTGTCAACGGGAAAACGAACGGACAGAACGATGGGGGAAACTTCGACACCGGACCAACAGCGGGAGACGGTGATCAAAGAATAGATCTCTTTGAAGTGCGACGAGCGATGAACGAGGGAAACAGCTTAGGAACAGAAAGGAACGAGCAATTAACAATACGTGAATTCACAGACGTTTGATGTGGGGACTTACGGCAAATTTGATTGTAGATCAAACAAACAACGAAGGATTGGACACTGAGTATAAATTGGTAGAAAAGTGGTTTTGTATTTAGTGTGCTACCAAACTGGACGGAAAGCTGGATTTATGTGTCCTGTAAAGGAAAAGAAATATCCTCCCTTATAATGGGATAGAGTGCTTATGTGCGGATAAATTTCGATTCGGGGACTTACATTAATTCTATATATATAAGGTAACACTAATATTAGAGAAATATTAGCATAGGGAAATATGTGTTTGTGCTTAGGGTTTACTATTGCTTTGTATTTAGTGAATAGTTTAGACTTTAGTGAATTCTGCTGTTTATGTCAGAGTATTCTTTCGGAAGCTGTTCATTACGGCTGGAGAAAGACAATCACATAAACAGTAAAATGAAGCAGACGTAAATCATCTGATTTAATGTTTATTACCCAGGTTCCACTACACAGCCTGACATATCAAAGAAGATAAACCAGTACATCTCTTGTACAGAGAAAGCCGTGTTGATAATAAAGGAAAGAACTGTCACTTTAATCAGTCACTTCACAGGTGCAGTGAAAATATGTCACTATAGCAAATTCAACCTAAACAGTCAATAAGAGGGGGTGACATAACGAATGGCAAGAAATATGTTTTGGTGAACTTCAGGGAAAGACCTTTATTCAAGCAGAGCAAATAAGCTAGAATATAGTGCAATTAGGTAATCACCTAAAAGAAACATTGAAGAACACGAGAACATTTAACATAGAAATAGACATTTATATACAGTGATGATGTGTATACAAGTGAATAGGTACAATTACCTCGGAACAGTAATAACATCTGATGGGAGATGCCTTGAAGAGATTAGAACAAGAATCGCCATGGCAAAAGTAGCCTTTAGCAAGATGAAAAACATACTGACCAATAAAAAGATGTCAATTGAAACGAGAAAAAGAGTGTTGAGATGCTACATAGAACCTGTACTTTTATATGGATGTGAAGCTTGGACAATGAGCAGCCAGGCTGAAAAACATCTGATGGCTGTAGAAATGTGGTTTCTGAGGAAAATGCAAAGAATACCATGGACAGCCAGAAAGACCAATGAACAAGTCCTTCAAGAAACAAATGAAGATCGTAAACTGATCAGAGACATTAGACGTAGACAGTCACAATTTTTTGGGCATGTTATGAGAAGAAATGATTTGGAGAACTTGGTGACAACTGGTAAGATCGAGGGGAACAGACCAAGGGGAAGACCTAGAAACAAGTATCTGGATAGCTTGGCCTTGTGGCATGGTCGAGACAAAAACACGGAACTGATCCACGACTCTGTTGATCGAGTGAGATGGCAGAACATGACCGCCCACGCTTACCGGCATGGCACATGATGGATGGATGGATGTGTATTCAGAAGTGGACTATACTACCTTCCAAAACAGGACTTATCTGAACTTCAGTGACTTACCTTTATTGGATTATGTTTCTGATGATAAAACATTGACAATTGTTTTCCATAATTGGGTTAAGTCCATACTCAAGCCGGAAAGGAGCATCCAGGGTGAGACCGTTTCAATTCTATGTGAATGTCTGATGTTTTGGCCGTTTGAATAGGCTAGAGAAACTACGAAGACTAACGTCTACAAGTCCTATCTTGCACTCACATTAGCAGACACTAACAACTACAGATACATATTCAATACATACAACTGACATAGTTTTCAACAATAAACAGGTTATTAATTGTTGGAGGAAACTGTTGTCAGGGTATGTTATGAAGGAGAGAGAGAGAGAGAGAGAGAGAGAGAGAGAGAGAGAGAGAGAGAGAGAGAGAGAGAGAGATAGTGTATGAAAGACGGAAGGGAGGAGTGTAGACAAAAGTCATTCAATACTCCCAATAGTAGAAGGATATTAAAGATGTGCTTGTCGAGTCCACTTTCCTCCAGGGACGATAAGCGATACAACCAACCAAGATGCCAACCAACCAAACAGCCAACCAACCAATCAACCAAACAATTAAGCAACCAACCAATCATTCAGCAAATCAGCCAACTAATTAACAAGCCAACCAACCAATCAACCAACCAGCCAATCAACCAACCAACCAGCCAATCAAACAATCAACAAACCAATCAGCCAATCAACCAATTTATCAATCAACCAATTTGCCAACCAGCCAATAAACCAATCAAACAAACAAGCAGCGAACCAACCAGCCAGCGAACCAAAATACCAATCAAGCAATCATCCAACCAGCCAAACAAACAATCAAACAAACAATCAAACAAACAATCAACTAAACATACAACGATCCAGCAAATCAGCCAACCAGCCAAGGAACTAATCAATAAACTAATCAACCGATCAATCATCCAACCAGTCAATCAACCAACAAACCAGCCAAACAGAAAATCAACCAACCAACAAGCCAATCAACCAAACAACCAATAAAACATCCAACCAACCAATATGTCAACCAATCAATTAACCAACCAATCAATCTATCGACCAACCAACTAATTAAAAACATACCAACCAACTAATCAAACATCCTACCAACCAACCAATTAATGAATCTACCAATCAACCATTTAATCAATCTACCAACCACCCAATGAACCAAACTTTCAACCAACCAATCAATCAACAAACCATTCAATCAACCAACGAAGCAATAACTAATTCAATCAACCTACCAACCATCCAATCAATCAACCAACCAACAAACCAATCAATCAACCTAAAAACAAACCAATCAATCAACTTATCAACTAACAAATCAATTAATCAACCAAGCAATCAATTAATCAAATAACCATCTAATCAACCAATCAACCAATTAACCAACTAATCAGCCAACTAATCAACCAACCCACGAACTAATCAATCAACCAATTATTCAACCAATCAACCTAACAACCAATCATTCAATGAAAAAAACTAACCAATCAACAACCAGCCAATGAAACAACCAATCAACTAACCATCCAATCAACCAAACAACCTATCAACCAATCAATCAAATAACCAACCAATCAATCAACCAACTAATAAACCAACTAATCAACCAGAAAACATAACAACCAATCAATCAACCATCCAATCAACAACTAGCCAGTCAACCAACCAATCGAACAACCAAACAACCAATCAACCTATTAACCAATCAATCAATTCAACAACCAACCAATCAATCAATCAACCAAGCAACCTAACAATTGATCAATAAAATAACTAATCAATCAAGCAACCAACCACTTATCCAACCAACCAATTAACCAAACAACCAGCCAGTCAAACAACCAACCAACTAATCAACCAATTAACCAATCAGTCAACAAACCAACTTAATAACCAATCAGTCAATCAATCAAATAACCAACCAATCAACCAACCAACCAGGGATCAACCAATCAAATAATCAACAAACCAGCCGATCAATTAACCAGCTAACCAATTAACCAACCAATCAACCAACCAACCAACCAATCACTTACTTAATTTATCTATCAATTAATCAATCACTGAATCAACTAATCAATTAGATGGACATGTGGAGAATGGGCAGTTCCCTGACGTCATCTGACGTCAACACCAACAAAGAGATCCGAGACACTCTAGGAAGATACCACCGTTTGCTGTGACGTGTCTTACATTCTTGCCGTGGCATAATGAGATCGGGTGTCCAGTTCCTTTCTTCGCCACCTAGACAAGCAAATTGAAAGCTATAGGCACACAGTAATTCCACCTCGTCACCTCTAATTGAGGGCAGCCAGTCGTTGTTGTCTAGTGTGTACTCGGGTATGTATTAGAGACGTTCATTTGAAACTCGTTTCAATGGCTTTATTACTAAAGCATGAAAGAAACATTAACAGGTGTGGTAGAATTAAACAAAGCATTCATTTTGAATGAATCATGCACCACGGGTTGGTCAGAATAAGTCGCCGTAGTCATTCAGGCAAGCATCCGAATGCGAATGCCATCCGCAAAAAAGGGTTGTGGTTTCTCACTGAACCAAGCGTTTACCGTGTTTATTACGTCTGCATATGTGTGAAATCGTTGCCCCTTGAGAGATTTTTTAGAGGTCAGAACAAATAAACATCACATGGTTACATATCACGATATAGTCTGGATGTTGCAGAATTTCCTACTTCTTCCTTGCTAATGCTTCCTGCATAATCTTTGTGACATGCGGACGAGCATAATCGTACAACAAAATCACACCGCTAGAGAGCATGCCGGGTCGTTTATTCTTTATGGCTTTTTTGCAGCTTGTCTAGTGTTTGCAAGTAGTGAGTAGAGTTGATGTCGACACCAGGTTCTTTAAAGTCGGCCAACAATAGCCCTTCATGGTCAAAAAATGCGCTCAGCATAACCTTACCAGCGGAAACCTGTAACTTGAATTTTTTGGCTTTTGGTGATCCAGCATGCTTTCATTGCATGCTCTCTCTCTCTCTCTCTCTCTCTCTCTCTCTCTCTCTCTCTCTCTCTCTCTCTCTCTCTCTCTCTCTCTCTCTTGCTGCTCGGCTCAAGGTGGTGACCATGATTCATTGCCTGCCACTATGCGGAAAAGAAATGCATCACCCTCCACTCTGTAACGCAGCAAGTGTTTCAAACACCATCCCACGCGTTCCTCTTTTTGGTGGTCGGTCAACATCCGTGGTACCCACTGTGAACACACCTTCCGATATTGTAGTTTCTTACGAACGATCTTTTGAATTGTCCCAATTGATACATCAAATTCTTTCGCTAGCTACCGTATGCTTCGACAACGGTTCATCTGTACTGCTGCATCAATTTTGGCGATGGTTTTTTCTGTTGCAACAATATGCGCTTGACCCGGCCGTCGAAGATCTGTCGTGAACTGACGTCCTTTCCGAAACATTCGTGCCAAGTCTGTCACTGTTGTCTTCGACACACATTTGTTACTGTACGCTGCCTGCATTCTTCGGTGAATGTCCACTGGTCGACATCCTTCAAATAAAAGAAACTGAATTACCGCTCTGTGAGCTTCTTTGGACGGATTTTGGATCAACCCGTCCATTTTCTCAACGGTCAGAAACAGAACCTATGCGTCATGGGACGATAAGCGCGTGCTCTTTTATTCATTGGTCAGTACTTATCACATGACTATGTCATGATCATGTTCAACGTACGCAATTACGCGCGGTGCGCAACGAACGGATTTCAAATGAACGCCCCTTATATCTGGTCTATTTGTGTTTTTTTACTTTAACTAGTCAAAACTGACTAGACTCAACTCATCTCATCTCCACCATTCGTACAGTTGGTTTCGTTGTTGAACAAGGACCCTGGTGAACCAAGGGACATAATCAGGCAGACGGTGTAAGTGGTTCTGGGCGGTTGTGGGGTCCATCGGCAGACCAAGTTGACATCTGAGAAGCCCGGACATATCTCTGTGTAGCTCCTGATTGCGATCACGTCCATGAGACAACAGCTTCTACAGGGTGACAGACAAGGGTATCAGCCAGGTGTTGTGAGATATGAAGACTTGATAACGAGTTAGTTGTATATCCTTTACAGGACGTTGCTTTCTGAACGACCGGTACACATACCATTTCATAAATTGTCTTCAAGAATCCAAATCTTTCCTTCCACGTGTGCACATCGATACTCATGACAGTATGTTTCATTGTGTTTTCTTGACCTCAAGTTTTCCATGTGGACTGATATCTAAATTGTCAATTGATCATGCTTGTTTCAGCTGTTTACATCAGCTCGGCATTGACTCGCCAGTTTTATTGCACTCCTTGTCAAGCTGTCACCGTGGCGAAGGTGTTACGGACGCAGTTCGTAATCCCGCATAACGCGTCTTAAACACAGCTGTGGGCGGTTTGGCAGCAGACCGCTTCGCGTTGGTCTTTTATGAAATGGTATGTGTACCGGTCGTTCAGAAAGCAATGGTAAACTACTGATTGTAAACTTGCCCAGGAATCACGAACAGCCAAAAATTGCTGGGTTGACTGCAACGTCCTGTAAAGGATATACAACTAACTCGTTATCAAGTCTTCATATCTCACAACACCTGGCTGATACCCTTGTCTGTCACCCTGTAGAAGCTGTTGTCTCATGGACGTGATCGCAATCAGGAGCTACACAGAGATATGTCCGGGCTTCTCAGATGTCAACTTGGTCTGCCGATGGACCCCACAACTGCCCAGAACCACTTACACCGTCTGCCTGATTATGTCCCTTGGTTCACCAGGGTCCTTGTTCAACAACAAAACCAACTGTACGAATGGTGGAGATGAGATGAGTTGAGTCACGAACCAACAACACAGAACTAGGGACACTCCCATACGCCATCCGTCCTCATCCTCAGCAGCCAGAGCAGAATCAGAACACTAGTGGTACCAGTAGCAGTCAGATTTTGTGACGGTCTGGCCAACCCTCGCAGTCCTGAGTGTCGGGCAGATCAAGTAGTCAATGCCTGACAATCTCCAGGTAATGATGATTTATTCGTTCTTCCACACTATACACATGATCACAAAGACCCTGCCCAATCTACCTTATCAGGCATCAGTATCTCACCCAGCGGTGCAGACCCAGCCAGTCTGTCTGCCAGCTAGTTAAGTATTATCCCAGTGTATCCTGGGGAAACGATCCCACAGATACCCCGTGTCCATTCCATCGTAGCCTTTCCAAGCATGCTCTGTGAGTCCGTAACAATCCTACTGGTGGATTTCTGCGCTGGCTCCAACCACTGATATATCCCGGGTATTTCTGTATGTTCCAGCGTATTACAGGACCTCTCAAACGCACACAAGAAAAGTGCACAAGAAATGCACGCAAGAAACGGCACACAAGAAATACACACAAGAAACGTATATCAGAGCATGGATTCATCATTTTTGTCACGTGCCCTGCCAAAAGACGTCGGCTTTCATGTTTCTCCGCAGTTGCTCTGGTTCATCTCTGCTGATGATATTCTTCCATGACACTGTTTCAGTCCATCCAGCATCATTTCTCTCGGTCTGTCTCTGTCTCTTTTCTCTCTGATATGTTTCAGCCGTCTCGATGTTCTCGAATGCCTCTTTTCTCATCACATAGCCAAATAATGATGTCCTTTTCTTACAGTTATATGTACGTTCTAGTCTCATTAGCCTGTTCCAGACAATCGTTTTTAATTACTCTGGCAGTCCAAGGTATTCGCAACACTCATCCAAGGAACTACATCTCCAGGTTCTTCTTAAATGCGCTTGTATCGGTGCAAGAATATGTACTCAATCCACATCCCTGAGTAAGGGAAGTCATAACTTTATTTAAATCACATCCCTGAGTAAGGGAAGTCATACCTTTATTTAACATCCTTGCGAAAGGGGGAAACCTTCTTTTATTTAACATCCACATTCATGCGTAAGGGATGATCTATATTTCATATTTAACATTCACATTAACAGTTGTACGGCGTACATTTATTTTCAGATAGCCACAACATGCCATGCAACAAACGACAAACACAAACAAGACAAGCCGAACGTAATAAAAAATAGTGCAATACGTGTCAAAGATGTCTATGATTCGTCATGGGGTTTTTGTGCCGCAGACATACGCAGCTTCCTTCTACTCCGTTCACTGTTGCACATTCTGTGTTATGTTTGTCTATCTTCCCAGTTCACAGTTGTATATTCTGTGTTATGTTTGTCTGTCTGCCCCATTCACAGTTGTATAGTATGTGTTGTTTGTCTATCTTCCCCGTTCACAGTTGTTTAGTATAGTAAAGGATATGTTTGTCTATCGTCCCAGGTCACAGTTGTATAGTATTTTTTTTTTATGTTTGTCTATCTTCCCAGTCTACAGTTGTATATTCTATGTTTTGTTTGTCTACACGTTCACAGTTGTATATGCTGTGTTATGTTTGTCTATTTGCCACGTTCACAGTTGTATATTCTGTGTTATGTTTGTCTATCTTCCCCGTTCACAGTTCTATATTACGTGTTATGTTCGTCTATCTTCCCCGTTCACAGTTCTATATTCTGTGTTATGTTTGTCTGTCTGCCCCAATCACAGTTGTACATTCTGTGTTATGTTTTTCTACACATTCGCAGTTGTATATTTTGTGTTATGTTTGTCTATCTTCCCAGTTCACTGTTGTGTATTCTGTGTTATGTTTGTCTATCGTCCCCTTGCCGGTCTCTCTGGCTGTGGGGTTACAGCACTTTCTCTCTGTAATCCCGTTTATCACGCAGAGTCTCGTAGCGGAGCGAGAGCTGAGGCGGTTCGACCCCCGCTCGTGACTTGCGGGATACTGAGCCGGCCGCTCAGAAAGCAATGGCAAACTACTGAGCGTAATCTTGCCAAGAGATCAACATACAGCTGAAAGATGCTGGTGTTGACAGCTAAGTCCTGTAAAGGATATGCTAAAAAAAAAAAAAAAATCGTCCCCTTTCGCAGTTGTATATTATGTGTTATGTTCGTCTATCGTCCCCTTTCGCAGTTGTATATTATGTGTTATGTTCGTCTATCGTCCCCTTTCGCAGTTGTATATTATGTGTTATGTTTGTCTATCTTCCCCGTTCGCAGTTGTATATTCTAATCTGCATTATGTTTGTCTACACGTTCACAGTTGTATACTATGTGTTGTGTCTGCCTGTCTTCCCCGTTCACAGAGAAGATGCTGGACAGTATGACATCATGGCATAAAAGAATATCAATAACAGAAATAATTGGCTGTACACGAGAGAGAGAGAGAGAGAGAGAGAGAGAGAGAGAGAGAGAGAGAGAGAGAGAGAGAGAGAGAGAGAGAGAGAGAGAGAGAGCTGTGGACATACATGATCAGCAACTCCACACGACATGGACAACAAGTGACTTCTCCGTGATTAAATGTTGTCTTTTGTGGGTGTTTTTATATTATTTTGCTAATGAAGGCTATTCGCCGGAAGGTTCTGTGTTTTCCGTAATTGTGCTCCCTAAAATTGCATTATTTTGTGTTATTTTATATTGTATACATGTCCACAGCTTGACCGTAGTTCCACTCATTTTATTCATACTTGTAGACTCATACGCTGTACTACTCTCAGTTACCCTGGCAGGTAGACGCGGCCAAGAAGTTTAACGCGTTTAAACTTGCCCTTCTCACTGCGAGGTAGTGGGATCGTTCCACAAGCCGGTCATTTAGGCGTCGGTATTGACTTCCCTTTCAAACAAGCAATGGCAAACTACTGAACGTAAATTTGCTAATTACATCTCAGTTTAGTTTAGTTTAGTTTCGTTTAGTTTAGTTTAGTTTAGTTTAGTCGACGTATCAACATCACGGCACACGGGTGTAACCCACAAGTGCTCCGTTCTACTCCTAACTCAAGCCAGAGTCCGGAGAATCTCAGCTCAGTGCACGAACTCCGTAGCACCGGCGAGGATCCTGAAATACTTTGGGTAGATTTGTAACTCTAAATTTTGCCCGGGCAGCGCCCTTTGGCTACTCTTTTTCGATTTCCAACTGCCAAGGGATTTTTATGTGCGCAACAATACACACGGGCGTCCGATCTCACTACCCAGAGACCCGGGACCTCCATCACTCGAAGCGGACACAATACCTCAAACATCCTATAACCAGGGCCGGATTTAGACTTGATAAGGCCCTAAGCTATTTGAAATATGGGGCCCTTTATAAGTCCAGATATTCTATGTCATGTATACATATATGACAATTGCTCACTCGGACAATATTTTTTGGGGCCCCCCACTTTCTTGGGGGCCCCAAGCTAAAGCTTGTGTAGCTTATACATAAATCCTGCACTGCCTATAACAGCTGGGTGTGGCTGCAACTTCCTGCAAAGGACGAGCAACATCAGAAGTATGACCCTTGCCCAAGGCTATCTTGACTGGTCAGCACAACTGATTCTAACTCTGCCACATCCAGATTCCACTGACCCCAGGGCCGGGTCGGTGTCAGCAACTCTGAGGTCAGCCGTTATTTGCCGCTGTCACAAACAAACATATCACTCTCGGCTGACAGGACTTAAACCCACACACTTCACCGTCCTACAGCGTGTGCCATTGTTCCCCTCAATGACAAGTTGTGACCTTCACGGTTGACTGACTGCGCGAACTGTGTTTTACCACATCGTCGGGAAAAGTCGAGGAAATGAGTTCTACAAACCGAAACAAACAGGAAACTCGAATGATCCAGGGCTGAGCTTGTAATTAAGGTCACTGTAATAGTGCGGGAGCGAAGGAAAATATGTTTGTCCCCTAATGTCACAGTGACAGTGAGGGAAGGAGGGGAAGTATGTTTGTCCTCTTGTGTCACAGTAAAAGAGAGGGAGAGACGGGAAATATGTTTGTCCCCAAGTGTCCCAGTAATAGAGAGGATGAAGAGGAAATATGTATGTTCGTCCTATTGTGTTGTAGTAATAGTGCGGGAGATAGAGGGAGTATGTTTGTCTCCTTGTGTGTCTTCTAGTGAATCCTACTGTTACTGGATACATGTGTACTAAACAGGACTGCAAACTGAATGTTAGCTTGTAGCATATTGCAAGCAGGAGACTAGATAAGTCTATATTTACTGGACATGGATTGGCTCACCTCGCTTCAGAGGTCACAGATTGTGAGGACTGTATGGATTTTTTGCCCTAGCCATGAGGGAGTGCGGGGGTGGGGGGGGGGGGTGTTATGAACAGGCTGGTAGGCTGACATGGGATGCGCCTCTTGGTGGTATATTACTTATGGACAAGGGGAAGGTAGCCGTGCGCCTGTGGGACCAGGTGGGGGTGATGGGGGAACAGACTGAGAACCCGTATGGGGCAAGGATGAGATTGCGGGGGACTGGCAAAGGTTCTGGTACAATCTCAAAACTGAGAGGGAAGACCAGGAGAACTTTCAGTCAGATAGCGGTGGGAACGATTAGTAGTGTGACTCTTCGTTGGCTGTTGAACGAGGGGATTGAGCGTGTATGGGAATGTCCTGAGTGCAGTGATGTCGGTTCTTAGTTCAACTCAACTCAACTCAACTCAACTCTACCTAACTTAGTGTCTTCTAGCTAGCTGAACACACAGGAAGATTTCTGGCACAATCTCATGAGGCTGGGTTCATCCTGAGTTTACGAAAACACCTGGCATAGACGGGTTTGAACCACTCTCTCGTAATTGGTAAGCGAGTTGTTTAGTCCTTATGTCAGTTCGACTTCTGTTTTCTCGCGTTCTTCTTTATCTTTCGCACGCACGCGTGCGCGCACACACACACAAACAAACAAACAGACACACACACTGATTTGACAGAAAGACTACCCATCTACCCCAGTGGAATATCCAGTACTCATGGTTAGCGGATTCACTTACAGCGACACCGCTTCGGGTTCAGTCCTCCACCAGTGACATAGTTACCTGTGGAAAACAGAGGCGCCCAAGTGCCAAACTTCTTACAAGGCAGACAAGAGTTTGAGCGACATCTAACGCCCATTTCCTGTGGGATATTCTGCGCAGAAACTGGTCTATTGGACATTCTGGGCAGACACTAGTCTGTTGGACATCCTCGGCAGACGCTAGACAGTGGGGCATACTGGGCAGACCCTAGTCTATAGGCCATTCTGGACACACACTAGTCTATAGGACGTCCTGAACAGACATTAGTCTGTGGACATCCTGTGCAGACATTAATCTATGGGACATCATGGGCAGACACTAATCTATGGGACATCCTGGGCTAACACTAGCCTATGGGATATCTTGTTCAGACATTAGTCAGTGGAACATCCCGAGTAGACACTAATCTGTGAAACATCCTGGGCAGACACTAGTCTGTGGGGGAATCCAGAGTAGCCACTAGACTGACGGACGAAGCGGGGGTCGTCCACGGTCTCCGTTGTGATGAAGCAGAAGTCAATCTGTGTGCGCTAGGAGATTGCCGGAGATTGCGGAAAAGACCCAGAAAATAACCCACGATTGACAATCATCACCCACGTCTTGCACTCACCGCCTGGAGAGCTCGTGAACTTACAGGGAAGGAGTGTGTGACATGCCTGCAAGTCTTTAATTCTCAAGTGTTATTGGGGGGAGCCTCTAGAATCGACAGCGTTTGGCAACAATAACGGCACCATTAATAACGATACAAACAACAGCAATAACACCACCGACGACGACAATAACAGAAACGACAAATAGTAAAAAAAAAATATCAGCAACAATAACAACACGACCAAGCTACAACAATAATAACAACATCAGCTGCGACAACAACAACAGCATCAACAACAATGACAACAATAACAATAACTACAATAACAACGACGACGACAACAACGACAACGACAGCATCAACATCGACATCAACAACAACCACATAAAAAAACAGCAGCAACAGAGACAACAACAACAACAACAACAACAACAACAACAACAACAACAGAGACAACAACAGCAATCATTCTAGAAAAAATTCACATTATGTGGCCGTCATACTTGGCAGGCATTCATACATAAATAGGCTCATAAATCTTGCCGCTTTTTTAAAAAACGAATAACAAGCGTAATTGAACGCTCGACCAACCATTATCCAGAATCGCAAAACATTTGACACCCGACCAGGCAGGGACGTCGTGTCTCGGTGACGTACTGGAACTTGTGCGTTTCTAATTGTCCGTTTTCCTGTTGTCTAGTGTGTCCTCTCACGCGCAACGATATCGCCGTGACTTCTATTAGTGCCAATAGATACCGTTGGTCCACAATCAGACGTCAGTCCACCCAGCCTAACCTGGGAAATATTTGGGCAAGCAAAGGCGGCCGGCGGGACACTGACTACATCAGCCAGCCAGCACCGACTGGTCTACACAATTATGGCCCCAGCACCATATGTCCAGTAAACATTAGATAATGTACAAGGTGGCACTTCTGTCTTGTTTGTTGTCACCCATGTTTGCTTGTGTCCCATGTCTGATTGTGCTCAGTGTTTGGTTGTGGCCAGTTTTTCATCCTATGCAGTTTTTTGGTTGTATCTAGTTTTTGACTGGTTTCAGCAAATCTTTCAAGGACAATAACGCCACTGATGAACTGATGACGTTCGCAAACTTGTCCTCGAATGACTGGATCTGCCGTCCTGCTCTCTCCCGCGGGCCGTGCAGCACTAGATGGTGTTTCTTGTAATCAGCTCGTGATCTCTGTGTGTTTGAAGATCAAAGTAAACAGGCGGCTATCGCGACTGCTCCGATACACCATGTCACACAAACGGATGCGGAACTAGATTCTGGTGTAATTAAATGCGATAACTGCCGGTGTCAGCCAGTGCTATAGCTTATGGTTGTTACTATGTGTTGTAACTCAAGAGTATTACCCAGTTCAGTCACGTGACAGAATTATCCAGTTTGGTCAAGTGTAGTATTACCCAGTTCGCACAGTCCCACTCAGTGATGTACCTCGTGATGTTTGCCATGTGCGGTTGCGCATGGTTGTCTCTGTGTGCACTGTTTCGTGGTGTCACCATGCGCACTATCTCGTGGTGTTACCGTGTGCACTATCTCGTGGTGTTACCATGCGCACTATCTCGTGGTGTTACCGTGTGCACTATCTCGTGGTGTTACCGTGTGCACTATCTCGTGGTGTTACCGTGTGCACTATCTCGTCGTGTTCTCGTATGCACTATCTCTATGATGATCATGACATATATATATATATATATATATATATATATATATATATATATATATATATATATATGTGTGTGTGTGTGTGTGTGGGGGGGGGGGTGTGTGGGTGTGTGTGCGTGTGTATTTAGAACCAACCATTCGCACAAAAAACAATCAACCAATACACACCAACTATCCAACCCATACACTAAAATGTCAATGCACACACCAACCAACCAATCGCACAAATAACCAACCCACACACTAACCAACCCACACACCAATCAACATCACCATCGGAGGACCGAACAATACCCCAAACCAGCAGATGGGACAATAGGCAGCAAACCCTAGATCACAACATCCTTCGAGTGCTGCACTGCTCCAGATGCCAGATATTTTGGCATACCCGTGCCAACTGTAACAATGAGGTGGCGGTCTGCACACCCGTACAGTCAGTGCCCTCACGCCAAGGTCGACATGGACTTCAGGGGACCGAACGCCAACAGAAAGTGCGCCAATTGCCTCGGCAACCACGGTGCTAGATGCCACGGCTGTCCCTGCCACCAAGACAGCAAAAGAAGCATTGAGGATAGCCGTTAAAGAAAATCTCCCTTATAAAGAGCCTAGGAGGCGGTACGAGGCGACAATCTGCCTTGCGAAATATGGCAAAGCGCAATCGGAAGGCCAACTGAAGGACCTGGGATAGAAAGTAACCAACATGGAGGAGAGAGGCGGCAAGGCACAAGAAAGACAGATAACAACCGCATAGTGCATCCTGGACGAATTAAAGCTCGTTTCGCAGAAGATCGAGCGGTATGTGGCTTGAATGTCTGCAATTAAGGCTGAGATGGAGGAGACAAATATTCCAGAAGAGAGAGAGAACAGCTAGAGTGGCTCAAGGAGCAGAGAAAGAATGAAACATCACAAACAGACGACATCAAGCGCAAGTCTCAGACAGAAGATAAAGTAACATAAGAGGAGGAAGAAAGTGAAAACCAGAGCGACCAAGAACGCGCGGTGACCAGAAGAGACTACACCTCACCAAGTCCGAGAGTTCAAATCGTCCACGACACAAGATTTGAGAGAAGCGAAAGACTACGTAGATGCGACAAACAAGACCGAGACACTGGAGAAACAGATGGAGTCTCAGGAGGGATGGAATACTCCCTGAAAGCAAAACACCACGAGTCGGGGCTGGAACCCAACACCACCAGACCTTACAAGTGTGCGACTCTGACCAGACTTGAGAAACAGCAACACAGATTTAATCCATACAGACAGAAAACGCTTAAACTCCAGGAAGCCAAATACGAGGCCCCATCTACGCAAACAGGAACAGAAACACCATAAGGACCCCAGATATAACCAGTCGACAGTTCGATGGGTGAAAGGGGTCGGACCATCTTGTTTAACAATTGGAGTTGAGTTGGGATACCATCATGATACCTCTACAGGGTGTCCGTAAAGTCTGGACACATGGGTAATGATACAACTGTTTATTCAAATAATATCTTCAATATGATTTATAGAATAACAGGAATTCCCTATTGCATGTTTGAATTAAATGAAAAATATTATCAAATTATCTTATGTGTCCAGACTTTACAGACACCCTGTACAACACACAACCACGACCGCCAGGTGTCGAAGGGGAATGACAGCAAGCATGTCAGTGTTGACATTCAAGACAGAGCAGTCCAATACTAGCGCACTCTTACACAGGGTGAGCAGTTGTTCTTGTCTGGTGTGCATTTCTCTTGTTGTCTATCTTTCTCTCTCATCTCTCTGTCTCCCTACCTGCCCTCCACACTACCTCTCTTTGCCTCTCATATTACTCACACTCTATTTCATTCTATCACTCTACCTCACACATCTCACTCTGTTTCATTCTATCACTCTACCTCACACATCTCACTCTGTTTCATTCTATCACTCTACCTCACACATCTCACTCTGTTTCTCCCTCTTTTTCTGTCTCTTTCTCTATCATATCGGTTATATTTCTCATTCTGTCGCTATTTTGTTTCTCTCTATCTCTGCCCATCACTCTGTCTTTCTCCTGTTCTTTATCCCCCCTCTCTCATCTCTATTTGTCTATCTCTCTCTTTCTCTCTCACACTTCCATCTTTATCAGATATATCTCTTCCCTCCTCCCTTTCTCTCTCTCTCCCTCTCTCTCTCTCTCTCTCTCCCTCTCACTCTATATTAAGAAAAACCTAGTCCTGCAGAAAAACCAACAGACAATCGATGAAAATAAATACATTCCCGGGTTTTCCCTCATTCTTCGATAACAAGCTGTAGTCAGTAGATATAGGAGCAGGCAAGATTCTAAAGAGATGCTGAAATATGTTGACACGCCATGTCAAACTACGGGTTCTCACACCAGGAGACCGTACACAACACCCAACACACAGACAACCCAACTACTCCAAGGTCGTACAGGTATAAAAGTCACGCCTGCAGGTCACGTTCTCTCTGTCACGCGATGATTCCCGCCTGCAGGTAAGTGGGGCCAGCCTGCTTGTGGGGAGAGGTGAAGGACGTCTAACTGCGCATGTCTTAGCCAGTTTCTGTGTATGTGTGTTTGTATGTGTCTGTGTATGTATTTGTCTGCACGTTGCCTTCCTTGTGTGTGTGATATGTGTGTGTGATGTGTGTGTGTGCGTGTGTGTGTGTGTGTGTGTGTGATGTGTGTGTGTGTGTGTGCGTGTGTGTGTGTGTGTGTGTACAAGATGGTCGGACCTTCTGTCGATACTTATTTTTGTTTAATTGGGAGGTGGGGTGGCGCAGTGACTGGTGCTCTAGCTTGCCGATTCGGTGGTTATATGTTCGATTCCTCAACGAGTCGGGGGTTTTGTTGTTGTTGTTGTTGTTGTTGTTGTTGTTGTTGATGATGGTTGTGGTGGAGATGATGAACCATGGCACACGAGGCGTACAGCAACATTTTGGTCTCACGTGGCTCGGTCTGCCCTCTCTTATTTTCCTAATGACCCTATTTGGACAATAAACTGTCAATTACTACCAACATAGTACCTTGCGGTGTATGGCAGGAGGGGGGGGGGGGGGGAAGGGGGGGAGGTCTTTAAGAGTGAGGAATTAAGGCCGCCTGGCTAGTGCATTCGCTGGGAACTGTGCGGACTAGAGTTTTCTTTTTGCCCCCGAAAAAAAAAAACACTCCATACCTTACCGAGGGTTCGAACTTAGGTCTCCCGAAGGAGAGTCCAGGCATTCTAGCCACTCGGCCAGCCTTGGCGGACTCGGTCGCAGGATTATTAATCTGAGTCATGGTTGGACCCTAATATAACTTCTCTGATGTTTAACGGGGTATGGGGAACGGGATATTCGAAGTCTATCTATCTATCTATCTATCTATCTATCTATCTATCTATCTAACTATCTATCTATCTATCTATCTATCTATCTACCTATCTATCTATCTATCTATCTATCTATCGATCGATCGGTCGGTCGGTCGGTCGGTCGGTCTGTCTGTCTGACCTTCCGTACTTCCGCCCATCCATCCGCCCCTCTGTCTGTATGTTCATCATCCACCCATCCATCTGTCCATCCTCATCTGTCTGTCTATATGTTTCTTTCTGTCACTTTCACTCTGTCTCCTCTCTTACTATCTTTCTCAACTGTCTTGCTCACTCTCTATCTGCCTCTCTCATACTCACTCATTTTCTCTCTCTCTTTCTCTTTCATTCTCTCTCACTTTCACCTTCCACTCTCTCTCTCTCTCTCTCTCTCTCTCTCTCTCTCTCTCTCTCTCTCTCTCTCTCTCTCCTTCCCACCCAGCTATAATGAAGCCGTATGCATGCGGGTGGAGATGAATAAGAAAACCTTCCTGATCTGATTACCAAACCACTCCCTCCTATACATGTATCGATCGTTGATTAACCGTGTCCGTGGTCGCCAGTCATACAGGCCAGACTGCGGGCTATGTTGTGTCGCTGAGTCACGTGCATGAATTAAGTCGCCCGTCTTGTCAGGTAGGCAAGATGTATCACTTACAAAAGACTGCTTACAGGCCGGAAATTCCCTAGATATGACAGACCAGGGAAATCCTGGTAGGTGTGTGTTTGTGTGGTTGCACTCTCTCACCCAGTGACATACTAATGACACGTGTGGCATCTCGCTGGTGACTTACTGGTGACATGTGTGTAATCTCGCTGGTGACTTACTTGTAACCCTATCAAGTTTCCCAGGGATTCGGGTTTCGAACCTCAAGCTAAGGTCTTGCTCCTTTTTGTAGGCTATGATAGTTTACTCACCTACTGTGTGTATGTGTGTGTGTGTGTTTGTGTGTGTGTGTGTGTGTGTGTGTGTGTGTTAAGAGTTTGCTTGAATGTGCGTGCGTGCTTGTTCATGCGTCTGTGCATGTGTCTGGTAGAGGTCTTTGTGAATGTGCGTGCTTGTCTATGTGTCTGTGTTTGTGTTTTAGAGGTCCGTGTTAATGTGCGTGTTAGTCCATACGTCTGTGCTTGTTATCTTTGCGCATGTGTATCCGTGGCCGTGTGACTGCGTATCTATGTGTGTCTGTGCGTGTACGTCCGCTTCTGTAGATGTAACTGTGTGGGCGTGTCTGTGGGTGTATCTGTGTCTGCATGTCTGTGGGTGTAACTGTGTATTTATGTCTGTGGGTGTATCTGTGCGCATATATCTATGGGTCTATATGTGCGCTCGTCTCTGTGGGTGTATATGTACGTGCGTGCGTGTATATGTCATTGCGTGTGCATACGCATGTGTGTGCGTGTGGGCCTGTGTGACAAACATACCATGCCACGAGTCTGTTCCTCTGCTGCCTGTCATCAGTCAAAGGAACCATCACCATCAACCAGCTTGCGCTGCCCTTTGTAGACGTCCATGTTTGCTTGGCTTGTGCCGCTACAGTTATCTCCAGCACCCCTCCTTAGTAGCCGCTTACGTCATGTGTGTAGTTACAGAGTCACCATTCTTTACTCTCATTGTGTGGTAGTTACTGCGCCACCATTCTTTCCTCTCATTGTGTGGTAGTTACTGCGCCACCATTCTATGCTCTCATTGTGTGGTAGTTACATCGCTACCATACTTTGCTCTCATTGTGTGGTAGTTACATCACTACCATACTTTGCTCTCATTGTGTGGTAGTTACATCGCTACCATACTTTGCTCTCATTGTGTGGTAGTTACATCACTACCATACTTTTGCTCTCATTGTGTGGTAGTTACATCGCTACCATACTTTCCTCTCATTGTGTGGTAGTTACTCCGCCACCATTCTTTGCTCTCATTGTGTGGTAGTTACATCGCTACCATACTTTGCTCTCATTGTGTGGTAGTTACATCACTACCATACTTTGCTCTCATTGTGTGGTAGTTACATCGCTACCATACTTTGCTCTCATTGTGTGGTAGTTACATCGCTACCATACTTTGCTCTCATTGTGTGGTAGTTACTGCGCCACCATTCTTTGCTCTCATTGTGTGGTAGTTACATCGCTACCATACTTTGCTCTCATTGTGTGGTAGTTACATCGCTACCATACTTTGCTCTCATTGTGTGGTAGTTACATCGCTACCATACTTTGCTCTCATTGTGTGGTAGTTACATCGCTACCATACTTTGCTCTCATTGTGTGGTAGTTACATCACTACCATACTTTTGCTCTCATTGTGTGGTAGTTACATCGCTACCATACTTTCCTCTCATTGTGTGGTAGTTACTGCGCCACCATTCTTTGCTCTCATTGTGTGGTAGTTACATCGCTACCATACTTTGCTCTCATTGTGTGGTAGTTACATCACTACCATACTTTGCTCTCATTGTGTGGTAGTTACATCGCTACCATACTTAGCTCTCATTGTGTGGTAGTTACATCGCTACCATACTTTGCTCTCATTGTGTGGTAGTTACATCGCTACCATACTTTGCTCTCATTGTGTGGTAGTTACTGCGCCACCATTCTTTGCTCTCATTGTGTGGTAGTTACATCGCTACCATACTTTGCTCTCATTGTGTGATAGTTACATCGCTACCATACTTTGCTCTCATTGTGTGGTAGTTACATCGCTACCATACTTTGCTCACATTGTGTGATAGTTACAGCGCCACTATACTTTGCTCTCATTGTGTGATAGTTACAGCGCCACCATTCTGTGCTCTCATTGTGTGGTAGTTACAGCGCTACCATTCTTTGCTCTCATTGTGCACCCCCCCCCCCCCCCTTTCTAAACACACGGGCGAAAGCTATGAATATTTGTGTCCATACACCACCACAAGACCGTGACCTCTAGAAAGCCAGACCACAAGGTGAGTGACTCACACCTGGCAACACTGACTGTTGTTCTGCAACCTGTATAACATGCTTCCCTCTCCTCTCAACCCCCATTATCTGGGCACCGATATTTACTTGTTCCTCATTGTTCCTTGTTCAATGGAAGTGTGCCACACCAGTGTATGCATGTGCAAGGTCAGTGTGTTTGACTTCGGCATGCATTTGTGTCAGGATTACTTCCTCTAGACAGATTCCACCCAAGGTCACGCGCTGTATGTACGTATATGTCAGTTTAATTGTCCTAACAATTATGCCAGGGCAGCGGAGTTACGACCTACTCATTGTGATGTCCAACTGCCGTGGGGTTTGTCACGTGCATAACTTGCGCACGGGACCTCTGGTTTGTCGACCTCATGTGAGGAGCATGAGGACGCAGAAACCATCAGTACTTGGAACAATACCCAGGTCTATGCTGGGTTCAAAACCCTGCCTGCTGAGCCTGAGGCGTAACCTCTCAGCCACGGCGTCCTGATACTAACTCATAGTGCTCATTGTTGGATGTACATGTCCCATCATTGTTGGATGTACATGTCCCATCATTGTTGGGTGTACATGTCCCATCATTGTTGGGTGTACATGGCCGGTCATTGTTGGATGTACATGTCCCATCATTGTTGGATGTACATGTCCAGTCATTGTAGGATGTACATGTTCGGTCATTGTTGGATGTACATGTCCGGTAATTGTTGGGTGTACATGTCCGGTCATTGTTGGATGTACATGTCCCTCATTGTTGGATGTACATGTCTGGTAATTGTTGGATGTACATGTCCGGTCATTGTTGGGTGTACATGTCCGGTCATTGTTGGATGTACATGCCCATCATTGTTGGATGTACATGTCCAGTCATTGTTGGATATACATGTCGGGTCATTGTTGCATGTACATGTTCCATCATTGTTGGATGTACATGTCGGGTCATTGTTAGATGTACAGTCGGGTCATTGTTGGATGTACATGTCGGGTCATTGTTGGCTGTAAATCAAAGTCAGAAACAAGGCTATACAAGGCAAGAAGATCGGCTCAATTGCACCGGGTGTCATCCCATATGGCTCGGTCTCTTACCATACGGCCACCCGTCGAAAGCGTCGCACATACCTCGAACTCCTTAGCTCCAGCGACCAGGAGTGTCACAAAATGAAACCGTGTGTTTATCCGGTTGATTATTACAGAGGATTTTCGGATTAAGCGGACGATCGACCAGCGACATCTATTTGTACTAACAGAGTAAACACCGTTGTACAGGTTACATCGTGTCAGCCCATAAACACATTTGGTGGTGAGGGAGAAGGATATGGAATGGTTCCGTTTGTCATCTATACTGCCGGACATCAGACGGAAATGGCTGCTGGGATTGTCACCACGGAACAGAAGAGTGACAAGTTTGTCAACATTTGAATGCAGATGGAAGCCGTGAGATCACAGGGGCAGATGTAAAACGGAAGTACCTAGTACGGAAAACAGTGCATCTGTCAATTCTTGGTTTCCGGAACATCAAGATGATTGGCAGCTTGGTATCGAAACTCTTTGCTGGGAGTTTACAGAAACTAGCTGGCTTGTTTTGAGAATCTAGGCAATTACTGACAACTTTGACAGGATTTAAGCCAGGAAAATAGTTTCCTGACAAGGGATGATCTGCCACTGTGCCACCTGTGTGGGGGCATAAAGGATAACGTCACGTGGCCAACTTTGGTAGTTTGCCATATAAACCCGAGTTGGGATCAACTAGGGGGGAGTTGACCAAGAACCGTGGATTATGATGGACGTGTTTGTGGGAGAGCTCTACGGTGTTAGATTAATTTAAGATTAACTAGCATGTGCCGTTATGGCAAAGTGTAGTAGCCATCCCGGGAATGAGGCGGTTTTTACATAAGGTAGTCAATATAGTCTATTAGTTCTACTTAATATAGACTGTGGCCTTGTTAAACTATAGTGTGATGATTAGCACTGTTAGTGGAAACTAGTTAGAGTAAGAATAGTGATATTAACTCTGCTAGTTAAGAATAGATTAGTGAAGTGTTGATAAGCTTTACTAGTTGAGAATTGAGTAATGAGGGATAATTGGGATCTTCCCGTAGGTGTCCCTGGTGGGCGGGGTTCCGCATTCTGTTTGGTGATTTTTCCTTTGTCATAGCCTGATTCGACTCTAGGTGGGTAGCTAATCTGCTCTATGACTAAGTCTAGTTAGCTAAAGATCATTAAGCAAGGTGATAGGCTTACACTCAGCCGAAAGGATCAGTGACTAGTACTATCACCAGATGTGTTGTTTCTATCCTAGGTTCCCTACCAGATCCAAGGAAACTCAACAAGTTTTTGGGAAAGAATCAAAACCCATTCTGAAGAACACCAGTTCAACAATCACTAGAGTTGCATACAGAACGTAACTTACGCTAGAAGGAAATTGATTCATCAAAGAGAGTGATGCATACTGATGCACCACACAGCATTAGACAGTAGTAACGAACCGAGAACCGGCTAAGAGTACCTAGTGTTAGTACAGCAGCAATTAACATTAGAAATTAGCACTTATGGACTGAATGGTTCGATGTGCAACGAGGATGATCTGTCGACTAACTAACTAACTAACTAACTGCGTACACACTACAAAAGACTTGTGCAGTTTGTTAAGGAACGTTAGGAACGGACATTGTGTAGAGTGCAACCGGTCCATGATTAACTGTTAATACCACCGGTGTCTAGTTCGGATGTTCATGAAATTGGATTACCAGAGGTCTACAGAGGCAAAGCAGTATCCGGCAAGATGGTTTCGGCAACGGGTGAGAAGTACATGTTCTGACGTAACGTGCTGTGGTCTATCTTTGCTGGGATCAGCTGACTGAGTTGCTGTCTGAGAGTCAGAGTCTACACACTTTATAGAACACGTCACACATTTTCTTCACATACACGTCTCATATACGTTACACTTTTATTTTAATAAATTACTCTTTATTAATTTTTAGAAGCAAGAGTTGTTGAGTATGTTGCGTTGGGGAAGTATGAGAAGGGGGCATAGTACGACAGTGAGAGAGTGATAGGAAAAGGTGTCCATAGGCTGGTGGAGTGTGTTGGACGGAAGCTGGTGGATTCTCCAGAATATTGAGAGGGAAAAAAATATTATAATGTGGGTGTCGGATCTCCTCACTCCAGGGACGACACTTTAAAGGAGGACACGACATTATTGGGGGCTCGTCCGGGATATTTGGACAGTGGGATCTCTCGATAACGGGATCTTTGGACAGCGGGATCTCTCGTAAAAGGAATCTTTGGACAGCGGGATCTCCCGTAAACGGAATCCTTGGACAGCGAGATCTCCTGCAAGCAGGAACCTTTGACAGTGGGATCTTCTGACAACGGGGTCTTATGACACGGGATCCTTAGTTATAAGAGGGAGATATCATTTTGGAGAATCCAGCTAGAGTGAATGTGGATAGGGGTTAGGACAAATATCTTACCTGTTCACACTTCACACGTCTGCATAGGTCTGTGGTCCTGATTCTACTCTTGTCACTGAGTGAATGTGCGGTTTGTAGTAATATCTAGATTTATAGTACTTGTTCATATAGTAATTTGCAGTTATATTGTACTCGACCTGCTAGCTTACCTCTCTGTATAATGGCCACCCCTAAACTTACCACGTTAGAATTAAGGGCAAAGGGGGAAGACATGGGACTGTCGGGGTCTGCTCTAACGGATTACATACAGGAAGTGGAGAGAGAGTATCGTCAAGCAGAAAGGGAAGATCGAAAGGCCGAGTTGGAATTGAGAAGGATGGAATTGGAAGCTGAGCAATCAGCTAAGAAATTGGAAGCTGAGCAAGCAGCTAGGAAATTGGAAGCTGAGCAAGCAGCTAGGAAGTTTGAAGCTGAACAAGCAGCTAGGAAATTAGAAGCTGAACAAGAAGCACAGAAGAGGGAGCACGAGTACCGGATGCGGGAACTCGAGCTCAAGAGTCAATCTAATGGAGAAACTGAGGGAGCAGTTGGAGGTTCCTCCATCCCAGGATCAACACCAGTAGGTGGACATGGGTACCATGCCATGAAGTTTCCTTTGGCGGTCTACGAGGAGGACAAAGAGAAGATTGACCAGTACCTTCAACGCTTCGAGGCTATGTCGGTTGCTATGGGTTTGGAGCGTAACAAATGGAATCTGAAGCTATCCCAGGGATTACGCGGGACCGGATACGAGGTTTATTCTCGCCTGCCACCAGGACATGAGAACAATTATGACGAGTTAAAGACGGCTCTGCTGAAACGATTCGAGGTTACGTCACATACCTACCGGAAAAAATTTCGAGCAGCGAAACGAGAACCGGGAGAGTTGTTTGCCGCCTACAGTTTGCGTCTTAAATCTTATCTCCATAAGTGGATGGATTTGGCTGGGTTCGCACATGACTATGAGAGTCTGGAAGAGCTCATGGTGGTCGACCAGCTGAAGAAGCAAATGTCTAAACCTCTCAGGACGTTCCTGGGAGAACAAGGAGCGGAACGTATTGACCTCGTGACTAAATTAGCAGAACGGTTCGTCGAGGTACATGGGGAGGCAGGGGAAAACCTTTCCACCAACACCAAAAGTCAAGAGAAACATGACAAGAAGAAAACCAAAAACTCAGGAACAAAAAAGTGGGAACCTTATGTGCAAAAATCAGAGGATAGTTCAGAGAAGAAGAAGGAGGGAAGCAAGAGCACTTCAAGCTCTACACCTAAACGACCGTGGTCGGAGAAGTGGTGTTCAATTTGTAAGTCACCCTCTCACAATACGAGGGACTGCAAATCGAAGGCTAAGAACCCTCACTTCGCAGCATGTCAAGTGACTTCCAAGGAGGTTGTCAGGGAAAATGCCAAGGTCAACAAGGAAGCTCGCCACCAGAAGAGCTCACTCAAGTCTGGCAATAGAACATCTAGGACAGGGAAATGGTGCAACCAATGCCAGTCGAATACGCACAATGCTATTGACTGCAGAGGAGAGTCAGGAGACACTCAATGCGTCGTGTGCTCAGGGAAACCTAAGGTGGAGCCCACCGAACAGGTCGAGGCCGAGGAAGAGACTCCAGACCAGGAAAAACCACCTGTAGTGGAATTGGTAGAGGTTAACGGTCGTCAAGTGGAGTGTTTATACGACACAGGACTGGACGGGGAGGCCGTGATTTCTGCGGATCTGGTACATCCAGAACAATTCACAGGTGAAACCTTGGATATACAGCCTGCACAGAAGAGTGCTGTAACCATGAAGTTGCCTATTGCTAATGTGGAGATTCGGTCAAGGTACGTCACCGGCACCATCAAGGCCGCTGTATTGACCGATCCCATTTTTCCAGTCATCCTAGGTTGCCGGTATGTCTTTCTGGGAATGCCCAGGGAGCCAATCCATATGGGAGCAATGCAGACTCGCTCTCAGACGAGAACGGAAGAGGCAGAAGCAATTGTGACTAACCCAATGCCGGGGGAGCTACGAACTGCCCAGAGTGAGGATGATACTTTACGTCCTTGCTACAAAAAGCTGCAGAAAAGTGCTGATCCACCAGGACGGGGGCAGTACTACATGAAGAATAGGATACTCTACAGGAGAGCAGGAAGGGGAGACAACCTATACGGTCAGTTGGTCGTCCCGAAAGCTCACAGGTCCCAGATTCTTCATATGGGGCATACCATCTTCTTTAGTGGACACATGGGTATTGCCGCCACCATGCAGTGGATTTCCTGCCACTACTATTGGCCGGGAATGACAGATGATGTGCGTCGGTATGTGAAGTCATGCCCTGAGTGCCAGAGGGTGGCACCGAAACACTGGACAGCACCGGTGATGTTGGGTGAGATGCCCATCATGAACTCTCCTTTCGAGAGGGTAGCCATCGATATCGTGGGTCCACTTCCCAGGACTAGGAAGAGGAACATGTATATACTCACAATGGTGGATTGCTGTACAATGTGGGGTGAGGCTATACCGTTGACCACGATTGACTCGAAAAGAGTGGCGGACGCACTGATGGAGGCCTTTACCAGATTAGGCTTTCCGGATCAAATTCTGACGGACAATGGATCTCAGTTTTGTGGAAAACTCATGGAGGAGGTATTTAGGGTGTTTCACTCTAACCACATACATACCAGCCCTTACCACCCTCAAGCCAATGGACAAGTAGAGCGTTTCAACGGCACGTTGATGACAATGCTCAGGAAATTAGCGCAGGAAAAACCTGATAGGTGGGATGAATATATCCCAGCAGCACTCTTTGCCTATCGGGAAGTTCCTCATGGCTCAACAGGACTACCACCCGCTACGTTGCTGTTTGGTCGTCCAATCAAAGGACCGTTGGAAGCCATGTTGAGGAGTTGGACTGAAGAGGGGACGTCAGAAGAAGTGATCTCATCCTATCAATACGTGGAGGAACTGAAAGAAAAACTCCACAAGGGATGGACTCTGGCAAATCAAAACTTGAAAAAGGCCAGAAAAAGACATGTGGCTTACTACAACCGTAGGTCTAAAGAAAGATCTCTAGAGGTGGGAGATAAAGTCTTGTTGCTACTCCCAACGGGAAACAACAAACTGGAGATAGGTTGGCAAGGACCATTTCCCGTGGAAAGGGTGATATCCAGAACCAACTATCAGATCCGGATCCGGGGAAAGTCGAAGATTTTCCATATCAATCTCTTGCGGAAATACGAAGAGAGACCCGGAGACAAGGCAGCTCACCTCATGGCAATGGCAGTTGCAGTGGAGACAGAAGTGGGAACCAACGAGGGCAGGGAATATCCCTTGGTACACCAGGAAACCTATAGGGATGTACAAGTGAACCCTGATCTGACCTCACAGGAGAGGGAAAAGATAACCCAGGTTCTCAAGTCTCATAAGGAGATACTGACGGATAAACCAGGACGAACGAGGTTGGTGGAGTTCGAGATGACTTTGACCACACAGGAGCCGGTTCGTCAGAAGGTTTACCCAGTGCCATTCTCTAAAGAAAAGGCCCTGGAGGAGGAAATAAAAAAACTGCTGGAGGATGACGTGATTGCACCATCCACATCCCCATACAATGCGGGGGTAGTTTTGTTACGCAAACCAAGTGGAGAACACAGGTTGTGTATAGACTACCGACTGCTGAACAGTCACACACAATTTCAGGTGGAACCTTTGCCGAATCCAACTCAGCTATTCGCTAGGCTCCATAAGGCTCGGTACTTTTCAAAGGTGGATCTGAGTCGGGGGTACTATCAGATACCAGTCAAACCGGAGATTCGACCACTATTAGCTTTCAGTACACCCAGGGGACACTACGAATTCAAGGTCATGCCCTTTGGACTCAGCAATGCACCTAGTGTGTTTACACGCATGATGAGGACTTTACTAGATCCGTTACAGGATCCGTCCATCCTCTCATTCATGGATGATATTCTGATTTCCAGTGACAGCTTGGATGACCACTTACAATCCTTGGAGAGAGTGTTTAATAGACTCAAGGAAGCAGGGCTTACTGCTCGTCCAACCAAGTGCATGATTGGTTACCAGACTCCGGAATTTCTAGGTCACACCATCACTCCAGGACACATTGTTCCAGAAGAGAAGAACCTGGAGAAAATCAGAAATGCACCAAGGCCAAAAACGAAGAAGGATGTGCGATCTTTTCTCTCGTTGTGTGGGTTCTACCACAAATTTATCCCACATTTCACTGAACTGGGAGCTCCGTTGACGGAAACCTTGAAAAAGGGATTCCCGGACCAAATCAATTGGACACCAGAATGTGAGAATGCCTATAGTCAGTTAAAGGAGGCCTTGGTCAGCAAACCTGTATTACAGCTCCCTGACCTTTCCAAACCATTTGTGTTGAGAACGGATGCGAGTGCGATTGGAATTGGAGCCGCTTTGTTACAGGAAGGAAAAGACGATGCTTCGGTTTTGAAACCTGTGGCATACGCAAGTAAGAAACTTCTACAGGTGGAGAGGAATTATTCAACCGTCGAGAGAGAATGCTTGTCCCTCGTATGGGCAGTGCAAAAATTTCAGCCATATTTGTATGGAGTTAAGTTTCGGGTCCAGTCAGATCATCAGCCCCTGATGTTCCTGGCTACTTCTCAGAAGCTCAACGCACGTTTGATGCGGTGGTCGTTGTTACTTCAACCGTATAATTTCACAGTAGAGTACATTCCTGGGAAGGAAAATGTTGGAGCGGATTTCTTGTCAAGACACCCAGCTCCTGAAGAAGAAGAATGAATCATCTGGATTAAACTCACGGTAGAGAAGAGTGAGATGGACTACTCTCTTAGGAGGGGGCCTATGTCACAAAATGAAACCGTGTGTTTATCCGGTTGATTATTACAGAGGATTTTCGGATTAAGCGGACGATCGACCAGCGACATCTATTTGTACTAACAGAGTAAACACCGTTGTACAGGTTACATCGTGTCAGCCCATAAACACATTTGGTGGTGAGGGAGAAGGATATGGAATGGTTCCGTTTGTCATCTATACTGCCGGACATCAGACGGAAATGGCTGCTGGGATTGTCACCACGGAACAGAAGAGTGACAAGTTTGTCAACATTTGAATGCAGATGGAAGCCGTGAGATCACAGGGGCAGATGTAAAACGGAAGTACCTAGTACGGAAAACAGTGCATCTGTCAATTCTTGGTTTCCGGAACATCAAGATGATTGGCAGCTTGGTATCGAAACTCTTTGCTGGGAGTTTACAGAAACTAGCTGGCTTGTTTTGAGAATCTAGGCAATTACTGACAACTTTGACAGGATTTAAGCCAGGAAAATAGTTTCCTGACAAGGGATGATCTGCCACTGTGCCACCTGTGTGGGGGCATAAAGGATAACGTCACGTGGCCAACTTTGGTAGTTTGCCATATAAACCCGAGTTGGGATCAACTAGGGGGGAGTTGACCAAGAACCGTGGATTATGATGGACGTGTTTGTGGGAGAGCTCTACAGTGTTAGATTAATTTAAGATTAACTAGCATGTGCCGTTATGGCAAAGTGTAGTAGCCATCCCGGGAATGAGGCGGTTTTTACATAAGGTAGTCAATATAGTCTATTAGTTCTACTTAATATAGACTGTGGCCTTGTTAAACTATAGTGTGATGATTAGCACTGTTAGTGGAAACTAGTTAGAGTAAGAATAGTGATATTAACTCTGCTAGTTAAGAATAGATTAGTGAAGTGTTGATAAGCTTTACTAGTTGAGAATTGAGTAATGAGGGATAATTGGGATCTTCCCGTAGGTGTCCCTGGTGGGCGGGGTTCCGCATTCTGTTTGGTGATTTTTCCTTTGTCATAGCCTGATTCGACTCTAGGTGGGTAGCTAATCTGCTCTATGACTAAGTCTAGTTAGCTAAAGATCATTAAGCAAGGTGATAGGCTTACACTCAGCCGAAAGGATCAGTGACTAGTACTATCACCAGATGTGTTGTTTCTATCCTAGGTTCCCTACCAGATCCAAGGAAACTCAACAAGTTTTTGGGAAAGAATCAAAACCCATTCTGAAGAACACCAGTTCAACAATCACTAGAGTTGCATACAGAACGTAACTTACGCTAGAAGGAAATTGATTCATCAAAGAGAGTGATGCATACTGATGCACCACACAGCATTAGACAGTAGTAACGAACCGAGAACCGGCTAAGAGTACCTAGTGTTAGTACAGCAGCAATTAACATTAGAAATTAGCACTTATGGACTGAATGGTTCGATGTGCAACGAGGATGATCTGTCGACTAACTAACTAACTAACTAACTGCGTACACACTACAAAAGACTTGTGCAGTTTGTTAAGGAACGTTAGGAACGGACATTGTGTAGAGTGCAACCGGTCCATGATTAACTGTTAATACCACCGGTGTCTAGTTCGGATGTTCATGAAATTGGATTACCAGAGGTCTACAGAGGCAAAGCAGTATCCGGCAAGATGGTTTCGGCAACGGGTGAGAAGTACATGTTCTGACGTAACGTGCTGTGGTCTATCTTTGCTGGGATCAGCTGACTGGGTTGCTGTCTGAGAGTCAGAGTCTACACACTTTATAGAACACGTCACACATTTTCTTCACATACACGTCTCATATACGTTACACTTTTATTTTAATAAATTACTCTTTATTAATTTTTAGAAGCAAGAGTTGTTGAGTATGTTGCGTTGGGGAAGTATGAGAAGGGGGCATAGTACGACAGTGAGAGAGTGATAGGAAAAGGTGTCCATAGGCTGGTGGAGTGTGTTGGACGGAAGCTGGTGGATTCTCCAGAATATTGAGAGGGAAAAAAATATTATAATGTGGGTGTCGGATCTCCTCACTCCAGGGACGACACTTTAAAGGAGGACACGACATTATTGGGGGCTCGTCCGGGATATTTGGACAGTGGGATCTCTCGATAACGGGATCTTTGGACAGCGGGATCTCTCGTAAAAGGAATCTTTGGACAGCGGGATCTCCCGTAAACGGAATCCTTGGACAGCGAGATCTCCTGCAAGCAGGAACCTTTGACAGTGGGATCTTCTGACAACGGGGTCTTATGACACGGGATCCTTAGTTATAAGAGGGAGATATCATTTTGGAGAATCCAGCTAGAGTGAATGTGGATAGGGGTTAGGACAAATATCTTACCTGTTCACACTTCACACGTCTGCATAGGTCTGTGGTCCTGATTCTACTCTTGTCACTGAGTGAATGTGCGGTTTGTAGTAATATCTAGATTTATAGTACTTGTTCATATAGTAATTTGCAGTTATATTGTACTCGACCTGCTAGCTTACCTCTCTGTATAATGGCCACCCCTAAACTTACCACGTTAGAATTAAGGGCAAAGGGGGAAGACATGGGACTGTCGGGGTCTGCTCTAACGGATTACATACAGGAAGTGGAGAGAGAGTATCGTCAAGCAGAAAGGGAAGATCGAAAGGCCGAGTTGGAATTGAGAAGGATGGAATTGGAAGCTGAGCAATCAGCTAAGAAATTGGAAGCTGAGCAAGCAGCTAGGAAATTGGAAGCTGAGCAAGCAGCTAGGAAGTTTGAAGCTGAACAAGCAGCTAGGAAATTAGAAGCTGAACAAGAAGCACAGAAGAGGGAGCACGAGTACCGGATGCGGGAACTCGAGCTCAAGAGTCAATCTAATGGAGAAACTGAGGGAGCAGTTGGAGGTTCCTCCATCCCAGGATCAACACCAGTAGGTGGACATGGGTACCATGCCATGAAGTTTCCTTTGGCGGTCTACGAGGAGGACAAAGAGAAGATTGACCAGTACCTTCAACGCTTCGAGGCTATGTCGGTTGCTATGGGTTTGGAGCGTAACAAATGGAATCTTAAGCTATCCCAGGGATTACGCGGGACCGGATACGAGGTTTATTCTCGCCTGCCACCAGGACATGAGAACAATTATGACGAGTTAAAGACGGCTCTGCTGAAACGATTCGAGGTTACGTCACATACCTACCGGAAAAAATTTCGAGCAGCGAAACGAGAACCGGGAGAGTTGTTTGCCGCCTACAGTTTGCGTCTTAAATCTTATCTCCATAAGTGGATGGATTTGGCTGGGTTCGCACATGACTATGAGAGTCTGGAAGAGCTCATGGTGGTCGACCAGCTGAAGAAGCAAATGTCTAAACCTCTCAGGACGTTCCTGGGAGAACAAGGAGCGGAACGTATTGACCTCGTGACTAAATTAGCAGAACGGTTCGTCGAGGTACATGGGGAGGCAGGGGAAAACCTTTCCACCAACACCAAAAGTCAAGAGAAACATGACAAGAAGAAAACCAAAAACTCAGGAACAAAAAAGTGGGAACCTTATGTGCAAAAATCAGAGGATAGTTCAGAGAAGAAGAAGGAGGGAAGCAAGAGCACTTCAAGCTCTACACCTAAACGACCGTGGTCGGAGAAGTGGTGTTCAATTTGTAAGTCACCCTCTCACAATACGAGGGACTGCAAATCGAAGGCTAAGAACCCTCACTTCGCAGCATGTCAAGTGACTTCCAAGGAGGTTGTCAGGGAAAATGCCAAGGTCAACAAGGAAGCTCGCCACCAGAAGAGCTCACTCAAGTCTGGCAATAGAACATCTAGGACAGGGAAATGGTGCAACCAATGCCAGTCGAATACGCACAATGCTATTGACTGCAGAGGAGAGTCAGGAGACACTCAATGCGTCGTGTGCTCAGGGAAACCTAAGGTGGAGCCCACCGAACAGGTCGAGGCCGAGGAAGAGACTCCAGACCAGGAAAAACCACCTGTAGTGGAATTGGTAGAGGTTAACGGTCGTCAAGTGGAGTGTTTATACGACACAGGACTGGACGGGGAGGCCGTGATTTCTGCGGATCTGGTACATCCAGAACAATTCACAGGTGAAACCTTGGATATACAGCCTGCACAGAAGAGTGCTGTAACCATGAAGTTGCCTATTGCTAATGTGGAGATTCGGTCAAGGTACGTCACCGGCACCATCAAGGCCGCTGTATTGACCGATCCCATTTTTCCAGTCATCCTAGGTTGCCGGTATGTCTTTCTGGGAATGCCCAGGGAGCCAATCCATATGGGAGCAATGCAGACTCGCTCTCAGACGAGAACGGAAGAGGCAGAAGCAATTGTGACTAACCCAATGCCGGGGGAGCTACGAACTGCCCAGAGTGAGGATGATACTTTACGTCCTTGCTACAAAAAGCTGCAGAAAAGTGCTGATCCACCAGGACGGGGGCAGTACTACATGAAGAATAGGATACTCTACAGGAGAGCAGGAAGGGGAGACAACCTATACGGTCAGTTGGTCGTCCCGAAAGCTCACAGGTCCCAGATTCTTCATATGGGGCATACCATCTTCTTTAGTGGACACATGGGTATTGCCGCCACCATGCAGTGGATTTCCTGCCACTACTATTGGCCGGGAATGACAGATGATGTGCGTCGGTATGTGAAGTCATGCCCTGAGTGCCAGAGGGTGGCACCGAAACACTGGACAGCACCGGTGATGTTGGGTGAGATGCCCATCATGAACTCTCCTTTCGAGAGGGTAGCCATCGATATCGTGGGTCCACTTCCCAGGACTAGGAAGAGGAACATGTATATACTCACAATGGTGGATTGCTGTACAATGTGGGGTGAGGCTATACCGTTGACCACGATTGACTCGAAAAGAGTGGCGGACGCACTGATGGAGGCCTTTACCAGATTAGGCTTTCCGGATCAAATTCTGACGGACAATGGATCTCAGTTTTGTGGAAAACTCATGGAGGAGGTATTTAGGGTGTTTCACTCTAACCACATACATACCAGCCCTTACCACCCTCAAGCCAATGGACAAGTAGAGCGTTTCAACGGCACGTTGATGACAATGCTCAGGAAATTAGCGCAGGAAAAACCTGATAGGTGGGATGAATATATCCCAGCAGCACTCTTTGCCTATCGGGAAGTTCCTCATGGCTCAACAGGACTACCACCCGCTACGTTGCTGTTTGGTCGTCCAATCAAAGGACCGTTGGAAGCCATGTTGAGGAGTTGGACTGAAGAGGGGACGTCAGAAGAAGTGATCTCATCCTATCAATACGTGGAGGAACTGAAAGAAAAACTCCACAAGGGATGGACTCTGGCAAATCAAAACTTGAAAAAGGCCAGAAAAAGACATGTGGCTTACTACAACCGTAGGTCTAAAGAAAGATCTCTAGAGGTGGGAGATAAAGTCTTGTTGCTACTCCCAACGGGAAACAACAAACTGGAGATAGGTTGGCAAGGACCATTTCCCGTGGAAAGGGTGATATCCAGAACCAACTATCAGATCCGGATCCGGGGAAAGTCGAAGATTTTCCATATCAATCTCTTGCGGAAATACGAAGAGAGACCCGGAGACAAGGCAGCTCACCTCATGGCAATGGCAGTTGCAGTGGAGACAGAAGTGGGAACCAACGAGGGCAGGGAATATCCCTTGGTACACCAGGAAACCTATAGGGATGTACAAGTGAACCCTGATCTGACCTCACAGGAGAGGGAAAAGATAACCCAGGTTCTCAAGTCTCATAAGGAGATACTGACGGATAAACCAGGACGAACGAGGTTGGTGGAGTTCGAGATGACTTTGACCACACAGGAGCCGGTTCGTCAGAAGGTTTACCCAGTGCCATTCTCTAAAGAAAAGGCCCTGGAGGAGGAAATAAAAAAACTGCTGGAGGATGACGTGATTGCACCATCCACATCCCCATACAATGCGGGGGTAGTTTTGTTACGCAAACCAAGTGGAGAACACAGGTTGTGTATAGACTACCGACTGCTGAACAGTCACACACAATTTCAGGTGGAACCTTTGCCGAATCCAACTCAGCTATTCGCTAGGCTCCATAAGGCTCGGTACTTTTCAAAGGTGGATCTGAGTCGGGGGTACTATCAGATACCAGTCAAACCGGAGATTCGACCACTGTTAGCTTTCAGTACACCCAGGGGACACTACGAATTCAAGGTCATGCCCTTTGGACTCAGCAATGCACCTAGTGTGTTTACACGCATGATGAGGACTTTACTAGATCCGTTACAGGATCCGTCCATCCTCTCATTCATGGATGATATTCTGATTTCCAGTTACAGCTTGGATGACCACTTACAATCCTTGGAGAGAGTGTTTAATAGACTCAAGGAAGCAGGGCTTACTGCTCGTCCAACCAAGTGCATGATTGGTTACCAGACTCCGGAATTTCTAGGTCACACCATCACTCCAGGACACATTGTTCCAGAAGAGAAGAACCTGGAGAAAATCAGAAATGCACCAAGGCCAAAAACGAAGAAGGATGTGCGATCTTTTCTCTCGTTGTGTGGGTTCTACCACAAATTTATCCCACATTTCACTGAACTGGGAGCTCCGTTGACGGAAACCTTGAAAAAGGGATTCCCGGACCAAATCAATTGGACACCAGAATGTGAGAATGCCTATAGTCAGTTAAAGGAGGCCTTGGTCAGCAAACCTGTATTACAGCTCCCTGACCTTTCCAAACCATTTGTGTTGAGAACGGATGCGAGTGCGATTGGAATTGGAGCCGCTTTGTTACAGGAAGGAAAAGACGATGCTTCGGTTTTGAAACCTGTGGCATACGCAAGTAAGAAACTTCTACAGGTGGAGAGGAATTATTCAACCGTCGAGAGAGAATGCTTGTCCCTCGTATGGGCAGTGCAAAAATTTCAGCCATATTTGTATGGAGTTAAGTTTCGGGTCCAGTCAGATCATCAGCCCCTGATGTTCCTGGCTACTTCTCAGAAGCTCAACGCACGTTTGATGCGGTGGTCGTTGTTACTTCAACCGTATAATTTCACAGTAGAGTACATTCCTGGGAAGGAAAATGTTGGAGCGGATTTCTTGTCAAGACACCCAGCTCCTGAAGAAGAAGAATGAATCATCTGGATTAAACTCACGGTGGAGAAGAGTGAGATAGACTACTCTCTTAGGAGGGGGCCTATGTCACAAAATGAAACCGTGTGTTTATCCGGTTGATTATTACAGAGGATTTTCGGATTAAGCGGACGATCGACCAGCGACATCTATTTGTACTAACAGAGTAAACACCGTTGTACAGGTTACATCGTGTCAGCCCATAAACACATTTGGTGGTGAGGGAGAAGGATATGGAATGGTTCCGTTTGTCATCTATACTGCCGGACATCAGACGGAAATGGCTGCTGGGATTGTCACCACGGAACAGAAGAGTGACAAGTTTGTCAACATTTGAATGCAGATGGAAGCCGTGAGATCACAGGGGCAGATGTAAAACGGAAGTACCTAGTACGGAAAACAGTGCATCTGTCAATTCTTGGTTTCCGGAACATCAAGATGATTGGCAGCTTGGTATCGAAACTCTTTGCTGGGAGTTTACAGAAACTAGCTGGCTTGTTTTGAGAATCTAGGCAATTACTGACAACTTTGACAGGATTTAAGCCAGGAAAATAGTTTCCTGACAAGGGATGATCTGCCACTGTGCCACCTGTGTGGGGGCATAAAGGATAACGTCACGTGGCCAACTTTGGTAGTTTGCCATATAAACCCGAGTTGGGATCAACTAGGGGGGAGTTGACCAAGAACCGTGGATTATGATGGACGTGTTTGTGGGAGAGCTCTACAGTGTTAGATTAATTTAAGATTAACTAGCATGTGCCGTTATGGCAAAGTGTAGTAGCCATCCCGGGAATGAGGCGGTTTTTACATAAGGTAGTCAATATAGTCTATTAGTTCTACTTAATATAGACTGTGGCCTTGTTAAACTATAGTGTGATGATTAGCACTGTTAGTGGAAACTAGTTAGAGTAAGAATAGTGATATTAACTCTGCTAGTTAAGAATAGATTAGTGAAGTGTTGATAAGCTTTACTAGTTGAGAATTGAGTAATGAGGGATAATTGGGATCTTCCCGTAGGTGTCCCTGGTGGGCGGGGTTCCGCATTCTGTTTGGTGATTTTTCCTTTGTCATAGCCTGATTCGACTCTAGGTGGGTAGCTAATCTGCTCTATGACTAAGTCTAGTTAGCTAAAGATCATTAAGCAAGGTGATAGGCTTACACTCAGCCGAAAGGATCAGTGACTAGTACTATCACCAGATGTGTTGTTTCTATCCTAGGTTCCTACCAGATCCAAGGAAACTCAACAAGTTTTTGGGAAAGAATCAAAACCCATTCTGAAGAACACCAGTTCAACAATCACTAGAGTTGCATACAGAACGTAACTTACGCTAGAAGGAAATTGATTCATCAAAGAGAGTGATGCATACTGATGCACCACACAGCATTAGACAGTAGTAACGAACCGAGAACCGGCTAAGAGTACCTAGTGTTAGTACAGCAGCAATTAACATTAGAAATTAGCACTTATGGACTGAATGGTTCGATGTGCAACGAGGATGATCTGTCGACTAACTAACTAACTAACTAACTGCGTACACACTACAAAAGACTTGTGCAGTTTGTTAAGGAACGTTAGGAACGGACATTGTGTAGAGTGCAACCGGTCCATGATTAACTGTTAATACCACCGGTGTCTAGTTCGGATGTTCATGAAATTGGATTACCAGAGGTCTACAGAGGCAAAGCAGTATCCGGCAAGATGGTTTCGGCAACGGGTGAGAAGTACATGTTCTGACGTAACGTGCTGTGGTCTATCTTTGCTGGGATCAGCTGACTGGGTTGCTGTCTGAGAGTCAGAGTCTACACACTTTATAGAACACGTCACACATTTTCTTCACATACACGTCTCATATACGTTACACTTTTATTTTAATAAATTACTCTTTATTAATTTTTAGAAGCAAGAGTTGTTGAGTATGTTGCGTTGGGGAAGTATGAGAAGGGGGCATAGTACGACAGTGAGAGAGTGATAGGAAAAGGTGTCCATAGGCTGGTGGAGTGTGTTGGACGGAAGCTGGTGGATTCTCCAGAATATTGAGAGGGAAAAAAATATTATAATGTGGGTGTCGGATCTCCTCACTCCAGGGACGACACTTTAAAGGAGGACACGACAAGGAGTCTACGAGAATCTTGCACTCGTGAACCGAACGACGCAGTCTGAAATCGAACCCACAACTCTCAGAGAGCAAGGCAACTACTTGGCCACGGGGACTCCTGAGTTGTGGACAGAGAGACAGAGGAAGACAGCGAGAGAACATTCTGGACAGTCGTTTTGTTATAGTACAGAACGGAGTCAACACTCGAATGAATACATCACGCCGTCAGAGATGGCAAAATGTGGAGAAGCATGATCGCCTCTACGCCAATAGGCTAGACACTTGATGATGATACAACAATGTTTTATTTTAGTGTCAACAAAAGAAGCGGTGATCAAAGCTATGACCAATGTAATCGACAGTATGATCTTCTTCTTCTTCTTCAGCGTTCCAAGCCATTGAGGTTCTTTGCTGCAAATACAATCCGTCTCCGCAATACAAATAAAGAAATGTAACGAGAAACTGTCACGTCTGACGTTGACAGAACAACTGAAGAGAGATTGCACAACAAACGTGACGCGGGGACACAAACACGGAGAATGTGTTTGTGCGAATCAAGATGACCAGTTAATGAACACGCTGACGCTGGCAACAATCCATACAACAAACAAGAATACAGTTGTCAGACGTAGTTGTTGCTTCGTGTTGCCTGGAGGTAATCTTGCAGGTAGCGTGGTTGTTATTTCTCTCAGGTAACTTCACAGGTAACGTCGTCATTGTGTCTGCCAGGTAACTTCAAGGTAACGTCGTCAATCTGTCTGCCAGGTAACTTCAAGGTAACGTCGTCAATCTGTCTGCCAGGTAACTCGGGTAATTTTTCTGAAAAGTTTGACAACGCTGCTGATGTCAACAAGCTCAAGCTAACTTGCTTTCTTTGGATGTATTCAGATTGATGTATGATGGTGTGCACTGATGACAATAGTGGAGGAGGAGGAGGAGGAGGAAGAGGAGGAGGAAGAGAAAAGAAGAAGAAGAAGAAGAAGAAGAAGAAGAAGAAGAAGAAGAAGAAGAAGAAGAAGAAGAAGAAGAAGAAGAAGAAGAAGAAGAAGAAGAACAATAACAAGAAGAAGAACAATAACAAGAAGAAAAACAATAACAAGAAGAAGAAAAATGGAAAACGAATAAATAAGGAAAAGGAAGAAGAGAAAAAGAGGAAGAGGATGATGGACACTATCCAGTGCCGCCCACAGGGCGCTGAAGCGCAAATTATTCCTCCCCACGACGCTTGACGGCAGAAGTGGAAGATGATGATGATCATAATCATCATGATGAAGATGATGGTGATGCTGATGATAATAGTGATGATGATAGTGGTGAAAACGCCATAATATTACTTTGATTGCACACACCGATAACTATATAGGTGCTCCAGTCTCCTCCCATTCAACATACAATGAAAATCCAAACACAGTAGGCACACTCTAACTCTAGCTCATGGGAGGATCCATACAGTGTGTATGAGAACCACGCGCTGGGTCAAATTTCTCTTGAAAGTCGGTTTCCATATTTGAAAATGTTGCCATGGCAATGATCTGTAAGGCCTACTCCCTCTCATGGCCAGCTACCCGATGGCGCTGGTGATAGGGACATCTGATCCACACGCTACAATCAGTCATGTGCACTAGAAGTAATAGCAGGTGTATGGACTACGCTTGAGTTCAAAGTTAACTAACGAACATCAGAAAGACACTAGGAAATGTGCACCCAAATGCTCACATTCCGATCTTCTCCACTACAGACAGGCGTCATACTTTTAGGTATCTTTACATGCACATAGATAGTCACACGACAGTCACACGACAACAACAAAACAGCCACACTCCCCCGGTGTGTCTCCACCTTGCCGTGGTGGGGGAGCTTGCGTGTCCCATCGACCCCATGTGCTTGCCGATGGATGAAAACTACACATCGGACAGCTCTTTGGATAAGGACCAGACTAAGAGAGACACAACCTGCTGCTCTGCAGGTGAGACTGAGGATAGCAGTCTAAAATTTAAATCAGGCGCACGAAGGCAGAAGTTCTTGGTCCGGACAAAACACTAAAGGCTCCCTGTCGAGGGCTGTGGCTGAACGCCTCTAAGCCACAAACCCTCGGACCTGAGAGCCGGGCCGATAGCCACCTTTCGAAAAATAAAGGCGTGATACTGAGCAAGCAACATGCTCAGGTCTGATAGAAGTTCGAAGGCTCTCAGCTGGGGGATATGAGAGATTCCCGGATGAGAGGCCAGGCCGTTTCTCGTTCACCGCTGCACGAAGGTAAGGTGCTGATCCGGCAGCACAAGTAGCCTACCTCGTGAGCGAGTACAAAAAGTCAAAAGTGCCCCAGTCGAAGAAAGGGCTGCGAAAACTGTATCTAACTCATAGAGAGTGTAGACAAAAGTGGAAGAACGTCTCAATGACGCAAAATGGAACGCACGGCGAGGGAACCTATTGCGTGGTCCGAAGTCAAAAGCGTGGGTGTCGCTTGCAGTCTGACCGTCCCTGGTGTGTGCTTGAGCGATCAGTGGCAAACGAGTTGCCCAACACATGGAAGTGAGGAACTAAAGCAGCCATGAGCAGGACGTGGCAACTCCTCGGGTGAGCCCAGTCACAGAGCAATATGTGCCGGCTCTGCAATTATGGAAGCCTCCTTGGATAGCGAGGGAATGCTCATGGTCTGCCCCTGGCTTCCCTTGAGGGCCGACCACGATGTCGTTCATCGTTCTTTCTTGACCAGCTGAGATGTTAGCGACATCACAACAGTCCAACGTGCCTCGAAACCAGAGGATGGCTAACCTCATTAAAAAATGCCCGCTGAAGTCGGAAGTGTCGTCCTACGGGTGGCAAACTAAAAATTGACACTACGCAATTACGTCCGAGTGAAATGTCTCGTCCGAATGTCTCTCGTGCTAGGAACAGCTCTGACTACCTAGTTTCCGAATGCCGCTCTTGTTCGGAACAGCTCTGACTGGGTAGTTCTCCGAATGTCTGTTGAGCCTGGAAAAGCTCTGATGGGCGCAACGACAAGCACATGTCCGAAAACTCGCTGAGTGGATGCCGTCTGCAAACCTGTCTGGTTTGTGCGGGAATGACCTGGGGAAACGAAATGACCAATATATTGAAGTGAGGATTTAAAGCAGCCATGAGCAGGACGTGACGATCTCCCTCGGTGAGCCCAGATCCAGGGCGTTATGTGTCGGCCCTGCAACTATGGAGGCAACCTTGGATGGCGGAAAATGCTATGGACTGTCCCTGCCTTCCTTTGAGGGATGACCGTTGTCTTCGACCGTTCCACCTTGGCCAGCATGCTTGCAGATGGCGCCACAAAAGTGAGAGTCTCCCAGGAATGCTACCTTGTCAAAAATGCACGCTAAAGTCGATGTGTTGGCCTACGGGTTTCGGCCCAAGGGCGCATAACAGACACACCGCAATCACATCTGAAAAAACACTCCGGATGAACGAAAAGAAGAAGAAAACAGCCACACAGCAGTCACACAACAACCACACAACAGCCATAAAACATACACACAACATTCACACAACAGTCACACAACGTCCACACAACAACCACACAACATCCAAACAACAACCACATGACAGCCCCATTAGACTAGTTGGTGATGCAAACATGACTCCGGCTGTATTTGTGGATTATAAAAGTTGACCTGTTCTCCCAGATAGACCCAGCCCAAACTGGACATTCTGACCCCACCACCCACCAAACGCGGACAGGCCTATAGAACCACCAGTCCAGCATCAATTACCTGAAGCGCTTTCAGGCGTGTGAAAGGTCCTCTACTGACACACCGCCCCGGGACATTTCAGCAGTTAAGCTGGCCACTGCCTGTTCCAGCTAGCTGTTGTAAATCTCTCGCTGTTTATTTTCTTGTCTTTAGGAATGCGACTGTCGCCTTTCAGACTCCAGTAAACAAAAGAAGGTAAACAATAGATTAGCCTAAGAGTACTCAATCGATGAGTTCACTGTATCCGGGTAGAATTACGTCAACAGCTGTGGGCAAACCAACCTGGAAAAGAGTAAAGGTATTAAAAGTCTTTATGGCTTAAACGGCCTAATTCAATTCTTTCAGGATGCTCATGGCTGTGTCTACTACGTCTGAATTAAAATTGTTTAGAAAAGTGAAAATATCCCCAGGCTTAAAACGAGCCTTCTAACTTAAGATGGGACCAGATTGATAACCAATTGCGCAGGTTACCCTTGTCTCTAAAGCAATACCCGGCTCAACGATAGTGATCAGGGCTGTAGGGCACGCGTCATCACGAACTCGAGTCCCGCCTGCACGTTGTAACACGGGGATCCTTTCTCCCCTTCCCCAATACTGGGCCTTATCTCACCATGCAAGTATTTCGTTATTAAATGCGTCGTGGTTTAACGTCAGGGCACAGAGGTACAGCGTGGGAGGATGCCTCTTGCTCCTCGTCTTACGTGTTATGTGCTTTAGAGAAAGTGGCTGAGTGTGGGTGTCTGGCGAGAGGATTGTGGATAACGAGAGATTGTCAGATAGGCAGACAGACAGAAGGACGGATGGACGGTAACATGTACAGACCAGTCAACGGACGGACGTACAGATGGGAGGGCGGGTGGATAAATAGATAGATGGACAAAAAGACAGACAGACCGATAGATAGTCAGCAGAGACACATGAAGTGAAACAGACTTCAGACTCCGCACAGGACGCAACAGGATGAAATATCACTTGTTTAATAAACTACAGAAAGGAGACATTGATGAATGTTATTGTGGAACTGGTAAAATGGCAGCTGAACATTGGTTGCAGGAGTGTCCAACATATGCAGAACAGAGAAAACTATTCTGGTCTACACCAGCTCCATTTGAGGACACACTTTATAAAGGTGTCAACAAGCTTAAGCTGCCTGCTGTTGTCTTTGCATGTATTCACATTAACGTCTGGAGGTGGACACAGAAGAAGGAGACTGCGTGCTGTGTCGTGTCATTGACTTTTGTGGCTTGTAACGGGTTATTTGCCGTTGGATGATAAATCGTCGTATTCGAAATTCCCACAATTGCCATGGGTCAATTAATCAAACTATAGTTAAAATATCAATACATTAGTTTTCTCTGTGCAACTCCCTTTAATTTAATATATAATACAACATATCGGTTACCATATTCACTACTTTTACGAGTAAGTCATAACTGTGACACACCCCCTTCCCGTTTCTCGCTATCAGTGTTTGTTTGGTCCACATGGACTTTTTGTTTGGCACTGAATCAGTTGAAGCGCTCAATGGCTGGTACCGGTCTTCCCCTGACCTCTGTATAACAGTCGCCATGGCTATTGATTATGGAACCAAGTTCTTCATGACAAGTCGCAGGTCAGGAATCTTCTTCTTCTTTGCTTTCATCCGGAGTGTTTTTTCAGATGTGATTGCGTTTAGTTATTATGCACCCGTGGGCCGAAACCCTTGGACCAACTCATCCGACTTCTGCGTGCATTTTTGACCAGGTTAGCACTCCTGGGAGACTCTCACTTTTGTGGTACCGTCCAATTCCCAGCTGGTCGAGTTGGAACAGTCGAAGACTTCACGGTCATCCCTCAAAAGAAGGCAAGGACAGTCCATGGCATTTTCCGCCATCCAGGGTGGCTTCCATAATTGCAGAGCCGACACATAGCCCCCTGGTGCTGGGCTCACCAAGGGAATCGTCACGTCCTGCTCATGGCTGCTTTAATTCCTCACTTCAATATATTTCGCATTTCGTTCGCCCCGGGCCGGTCTGCAGGCGGTATCCACGCAGCGAATTTTCGATTCGGACATGTGCTTGTCGTTGTGCCCGTCAGAGCTGTTCCAGGCACTACGGACATTCGGAAAACTACCTAGTCAGAGCTGTTCAGAGCAAGAGGGGCATTCGGAAACTAGGTAGTCAGAGCTGTTCCTAGCACGAGAGACATTCGGACGAGACATTTCACTCGGACGTAAATGCGTGTGCCAATTTTTATTTTGCCACCCTAGGACGGCACTTCCGACCTCGGCGGGCATTTTTGATGAGGTTAGCCTTCCTCGGGTTTCGAGGCACGTTAGACCTATTTTTGTGCTGTCGCTCACATCTCAGCTGTTCAAGATAGAACGGTCAAAGACATCACGGTCAACCCTCAAGGGAAGGGCCATGGGCGTCCCCTGCTATCCAAGGAGGCTTCCATTATTGCAGAGATGGCACATACCGCTCTGAGACTGGGCTCACTCCAGGTATTGCCACGTCCTGCTCATGACTGCTTTGATTCCTCACTTCCATGTATTGGGCATTTCGCTTGCCACTGGTAGCGCAAGCACAAACCAGGAAAGGACAGTCTGCGGACGACATCCACTAGGTAAGCTTTCGCTTCGGTCTTCGGACCACGCAATGGATTCGCTAGCCAAGCGTTCCATTTCGTGTTATTGAGACATTTTTCCACCTTTGACTACACTCCATGTGAGCATGGATACAGCAATTTTTCGTAACCATTTCGTGCGACTGGGGCGCTTTTCTACCTTTAGTACTCGCTTACTACGTGGAAAGTCCGAATCAAAAGCCCAGTGTGTGGGTTTCAAAAAAGGTGGAAAAGTGTCCTAGTGGCATGAAATGGAATATTGCTTGGATAGCAATCCATTACGTGGAAAGTCCGAATCAAAAGCCCACTGTGTGGGCTTCATAAAAGGTGGAAAAGTGTCCTAGTGGCACGAAATGGAATGTTGCTTGGATAGCAAATCCATTACGTGGAAAGCCTGAATCAAAAGCCATCTGTGTGGGCTTCATAAAAGGTGGAAAAGTGTCCTAGTGGCACGAAATGGAATATTGCTTGGATAGCAAATCCATTACGTGGAAAGTCCGAATCAAAAGCCCACTGTGTGGGCTTCATAAAAGGTGGAAAAGTGTCCTAGTGGCACGAAATGGAATATTGCTTGGATAGCAAATCCATTACATGGAAAGTCCGAATCGAAAGCTCACTTTGTGGATGTCATCTGCAGACTGCATACTTCTGGTTTCCGGACGAACAGCCTATGGTGAACGGAAGGCCCAATATACGGAAGTGAGGCTAAGAAGCCATGTGCAGGACGTGACGATTCCTTGGGTGAGCCCAGTACCAGAGCGCTATGTATCGGCTCTGCAAGTATGGAAGCCTCCTTGGATGGCGGGGAATGCCCATGGTCTGCCCCTGCCTTCCCTTGAGGGCTGACCAGGATCTTTGGCTGTTCTATATAGGCCAGCTGGGATGGGGGATAACACCACAACAGTGAAGAGTCAACGTCATAAGAAACCCCCGGGAAGGTTAACCCGGTCAACAAATGCCGCGCAGAAGTCGGATGTGTCGGCCTAACGGCGCAAGAACGCAGCTCTGCTATAAACAGGCACAGCGCAATCACATCCGGAAGAAAAAAATTCCGGATGATCGCAGAAGAAGAAGAAGAACTCTCTTACGAGGTAGGCTACATGTGCCGCCGGCTCAGCACCTTACCTCCGTGCATCAGTCAGCGAAAAACAGCCAGGCCCTCTCATCCGGGGATCCCTCATATCTCCCAGCTGAGAACCTTCGAAACAAGTATCTGAACTAAGCATGGAGCGTGCTCAGCATCTCACCTCCATTTTTCGGTAGGTTTGTATCGGCCCGGCTCTCAGGTCCATGGATTAATGGCTTAGAGGTGTTCAGCCTTATCCCTCTGCCGAGAGCCTTAGTGCTTGTGTCTGGACCAAGTACTGGTGGCTTCGTGAGCCTGATTTAGACTTTCAACTGCTATCCTCAGTCTACCTGCAGAGCAGCAGGTTGTGTCTCTCTTAGTCTGGTCCCTATCCCAAGAGCTGTCCAATATGTAGTTGTATATCCATTGGCATAGCGCTTGGGGTCAGTGGGACACTCAAGCTCCCTCACCACGGCAAGGTGGAGACACATCGGGGGAGGGTCAGGAATACATTCGCATGCATTGATTGGCCTTGTGCAAGATGACAAACATACTGACCAATAAACATATGTCATTAGCAACGAGCAAAAGAGTGTTAAGGTCGAACGTCGAACCTGCACTTTTGTATGGATGTAAAGCGCGGGCAATGAGCAGACAAGCTGAAAAATATCTGATGGCCGTGGAAATGTGGTTTCTGAGGAAAATGTAAAGAATACCACGGACAGACAGAAAACACAAATGACTAAGTCCTACAAGAAACAATGCAAATCGTAAACTGATTAGAGAAATTAGACGTAGACAGTCACAACTGTTTGGACACAATATAAGATGAAATACATTGGAGAACTTGGTGACAACTGGCAAGATTGAGGTGGAGAGAACAAGAAGAAGCAGAGGAGTACATACCTGGATGGCTTGACCACGTGGTACGGTCAAGACAAGAACACAGAGCTGATCCACGACTCTGGTGATCGTATGAGATGGTGAAACATGACCGCCCACGCTTATCGGCATGGCGCAGTTTAATTATGTATTTATTGGTACGCAGAAGATATAGAACATCAGCAGATTTATTTCAATAGCGTTACAGTTCCCCTTAAAACAGCAGGTGGGTAGAGTAACAAACGGAACGTGTTAGAAGGCGGTAACTGGGGAGTTCCCATGCAAGTACCGTGTCTCGAGCGTGTTTCTTTGTGTTCCTTGTATGGCGTGACTTATAATCGCTTGTCTCCTGCAATAACAACAACAACCGGTGTAAAGATTACAAAGAATCCTGGTGTAAAGATCCGGCCTAAACACGAAAACACGGCAACACGTGGGCTCAGAAGACGATTCCCGAGCAAGACAGAACCAGGAAGTTAGTTGCGTGTTCTTTACAGGACGTGGTAAATAACCCCAGCAAGTGTTAGTTGTTGGTGACTTTCTGGGGAAGTTTACGTTCAGTGGTTTCTCCTTGTTTTCTGAAAGGCCGACGCTCATAGCGTTGTGGAAAGTCAACACAAAGCGATCTCCTCCTAGATCTCTTGGCTAACTTCGAACCCGCTCTGTCGGGATTGTGAAGCTGTGTTCTCTACCTCTGAGTCAGGGATGCCGATGGACAAGGAAGCCACACCGACATAAACAATCAAATAACGGAAGCACGTGTTTCAGCATAAGAAGATAAATCACAGGACGGGGGTAAGCTTGTCAACATAATATCAATCATTGAAGGAATCACGTATGTCAATCTAACATAATCAATCATAGAAAGGGATTAGGTGATGTTGTTGATTATGGTTATGATGAAGACTATGATGGTAATGGTGGTGGTGATTATATTATAACAATGATAATTGTGATTATTACGATGATGATAATGGCGGTGATGATAATGTTGAATGATGATTGTGATGATAATGATGGTAGTGATGATGTTGAATGATTGTAGTGATAATGTTGAATGATGGTTGTGATAATTTTGAATGATGATAATTATGGCTGTGGTAATGTTGAATGATGATGGTGGTGGTTTTAGAGACCGTAGCAGTCGGCGTGTTTATGATAGTGGTAGTCGTGGTGTTTGTGATCGTGGTAGTTATGTTGATGGTGCATATTTTGATGATATTGCTGTTAACTTTGATGCTGATGATGATGCTGATGCCGATGATGATGATATCGGTGGTCATTATGGTTACTTTGCAGTAGAAACACATGAACGAAGAAGTAGCCATGGAGAAGATGTAGCGGCATTACCCTCTGATCTTGCCGACCCTCCTCAAGATCTGTCAAAGATAGAGAATTCGCCACATGAAACCGTTATCCCGCCGTTTGTCTACGTGTGTCTGAATCGGCGTTTTCGCCACATCCTGGGGTTAGTCATCGCTTTGCCTGGCCGCCAGCTTACTCATCGTCCCTGAGCAATCAGCTTACTCGTCCCCGATCCCAGGTGGCGCCATTGACTTGTTTATGACACTCAGACGGACATGTAATTAAGACAAACCAAAGTCTATCAGATAACGTCTATTTTTACACCTGACCTACTAAGCGAAAATCGAATCCCCAAGTGTGTGTCGTCTGCTCATTAGTTCTAGCGACTAGATCACCATCACTGCTGCTGCTACTACTACTACTACTACTACTACTACTACTACTACTACTACTACTACTACTACTACTACTACTACTACTACTACTACTACTACTACTACTACTACTACTACTACTACTACTACTACTAGTAGTTCATATAAACTATACAAGACGATGTTCCCACTCTCAACTTTTCCGTTCACAATTTACTCTACACTCTTACCTGTATACATCTTAACCTCAGTTGTCCCTTTACACATCTTTCCCCCAATTTTCCCCTCCTTTTTCCATGTGTGCATTCTTTTCCTCTACACACATCAGACTTCCCTCTTCTCTATCTCTTTCACATATTTCATCCATCATAATTGTCCCCATACACGTTACTTGTTTCTCTGTCCACATCTTATCTCTACTTTCCCCTTTACACATCTAACCCACCTCTTGTCCATGTACACAACATACCCCCCTTTTCCCCCTGTACGTGTATTGGATTCCTACTTTCCATCTACACATTGTTACCACATTGTTACTGTCTGCAGATCATATACTGCGGGTCCTAAGAAACCCCGGGAAGGTTAACCCGGTCAACAAATGCCCGCAGAAGTCGCATGTGTCGACCTAACGGCGCAAGAACGCAGCTCTGCTATAAACAGGCACAACGCAATCACGTCCGAAAAAAAAACAACTCCGGATGAACGCAGCAGAAGAAGAAGATATACCGGGGGTGATATTCATACAATAGTATGAGTGCCGGTCGTTCAGAAAGCAAAGGCAAACTACTGAACGTAGACTTGCCAAGAAATCATAACCAGTCTAAAAATGCTGGAGTTGACTGCGACGTCCTGTAAATGATATGCAACTAACATTTATTTTTCCCATATACTCTCCATTTCCCACTGTCAATCAATCAATCAGTCAATCAATCAGGTGCCGTCTCCACAATAAAGGTTGGCTACAATGGATCTCCAACACTGTCTCTCGCCCTGACTGTACATACTGTCAGATTGATGTTCGTCCATCTCTTGATGTTATCTTCCCTCTTGTATCGTTGTCTACCTCTTGCTCGTTTGCCTTCAATCTTGCCCTTCAGTATGGTTTTTATGAGAGTGTTATTTATGTCCTTTAACGTGGCAGAAATGTTTCCGTGCCTCTATTTTTATTTCTTTCATCAACTCTTTTTTCATTCACAGTTTTTCTCACTGTATACATCATATTACCTCTTTCCTTTTATACTCCATGTAATATTTACATACGATTTTACTCTTCTCCCCCCCCCCCCGTCCCCCTCCTTTCCATTGTATCCTTCATGTATACCCATTACCTACTTTACAATAGGATAGAAAGAAGAATTAGCGAGGAGCGTAACCCACAAAGATACACAAAAGTTAGGCCTGAGAACGTGTACCGGGCGAGTTTACCAGGCGGCAAACTTAAGACAAACAAGCAGAAACCAGGTCAGGCTGTATAGTTGATGGTTCGATCTAGTGCGGTCGTCGGTGCAACGTGGGGTCGGTCACATGATAGGACTTTCCGTGCTAAACCAGGCGCTGTATATAAGGTGGTATACAACCCGCTGCTCCCAGTTACTTGAGCCGCACAGCTGAGAGACACACCTGTAAACTTGGCTGAAACAGACATCGGTTTACCTGTTGTTATTCGTTGAATTTACCTGGCGTGGTAAGTGTATTCATATACTACGTTTGATAGTTGGTGTATTTGAAGTTATTTTTTGTTGCTTTATTTATATTATTCTACCGGCAAGGTACTCGCTTTTAAATAATTTATGGCTCTTTTAGGAATAATATTAATAATATTAATAATAATAATATTAATTTTAAAAACAAACCTAGGATAATGATCATAATGTGATATGTTGATATAAACTGGCTTTATATAACTTTTACCTATGTGTTTCTTAGGTAATCTCAGTGTTAGGATGAAATAACACTAGTAAAAGTATAGAATTCAGCTTTATAATATCGTAATATAGGAAGAAGCGGGAATTTCACGAAAACAACTACAAGACAAAATAATGTCATTCATTCTAATTACTTAGTATGTAAACATGTATCAGAAATGAGGGAAACTGGAACGAGGTGAAGACAAGTAAGTGTTTGACTGTGTGCCAGGATGACACAAACAAGGAAACACGTGCCAAGGCGTTACAAGTTAGTTATCACGCCGACCATAAGAACAATAGGGAGTCAGCAGTGACTCAGTGGGTCATGACTAACTTTTTGAAAGTTTTTGTGACGCTTGCAGTGGTATAAGTTGCTTGACTCATTTGTAACTTTCAGGAACAGATGACTGAAAAGTACTAATAGTTTGTGAGTCTTAATAAATGTTGATTAGATGATTTATTAACAACTTTCAGGAATAGATTTGAAATGTAACATTTTGTGGGGCTAATAAATGTTTATTTGATTCATCAACTTTTTGGACTAGATGAAAGAAAGGTAACATTTTGTGAGGCAAACAAATGATAGTTGATTTAAATATCTGGAATAGATGAAAGAAATGTAAGATTTTTTAAGATAACAAATGTTGATAGTTGATTCATCAACTTTCTGTTATAGATCAAAAGTAACTTTTTGGAGAGTTAATAAATGTTAATTAGTTTAATAAATGTTCTAGAATAGATCAAAAATGACATTTTAATTATGAGGCTAGGCTAACAAATGTTCATCGAATAAAGTTCACGCAAGAGACAACACTGCAGACACAGATACATTTCAAGTGAACGAAAGAAGAGCAGGATGATTCATCAATTACTTTCTGGGGCACTCTTCCGACAGACGGGTCTAAATAGTTCTGCAGTGAATAAGTGGTTAGGGTTAGGGTTAGAGTTAGTTATATAAAATTATTCACTGCAGAACTATTTAGACCCGTCTGTCGGAAGAGTGCCCTTTCTGGAATAATTTAATAGGAATTGTTGTGAGGCTGACATCAGTCCTCAGTGTAACTCTGGAACAGTTTGTATATGGGTAGGTGTGTGGTTGCGTTGGCTATGGGGGTTTGAGTGTGTAAAGTGAGGAATAGAAAATCCCTGGCACTGTAAAGAGTATTTTTCACATAATAAAGATGGATTCACAGCCTAACTTCTATATATGTACCATAAATAACTACACTGACACTGATGTGCACTTATATAAATGGAGCCTTGGTAGCACAGCAGCTATTACCCACCTGTCACACCAGTGGTCTGGATTTGATCCCCAGCGGGGTGGTTTTGATTTTTCCAAATTACCTGGTCTCCCATATCAACTCTTCCTAAACTGGGCACCAAAGAATGTCTTCAGAAGTAAAAGCAGCCAGTATCGTACCTCTCGGTATATAGAAATCTAGGTCTAGCTCCAGATGCCCAATAGACTTGACGTGTAAAAAGAACCTTTACTGTATTTACTTATATACAAGGGATGAAGTCAAAATGCAAAGACAGCGAAAGGAAAGTTAACAGCAGCACCAAATGCTTTATTGTCTGTAACTTATTTCCACTTCTTCCCTTGTCTTCTATGATCAATAATTTCTGTATTTTTTTTTCCTGATCTTTATCGCTTAGGGGGGTTTCCATTTACACAAAAAGTGGAACCATCAAGGGACTTTTATACACTGAAGAAATTGAAGAAATCCCATGAAGAAATTATAAAATTATGGGAGGGTAGAAATGAAACAATAATTCCTTCGAATCTCTGCAGTAAACCAATTATGCAATGACAAGAAAACATACAACAAAATGTACTACAATATAGGGTATGAACTACAATATAGGGTATGAAGAACACAGAATAATTGCCACATTATATTCTACATATAAGTGTACTATTTTTTGTGTTAAGGGCAGAATAATTTGTTTACAAACAAGTATGCTACTTTTTGTGTTAAGGACAGTACATTTTTGTACAAAAAAGTATACTACCTTTTGTGTTAAGGACAATACAGCACTGTCTTTTGTGTACAAAAACAGTAGACTGCGATTGTTGCACACAGTGAACAACTAGGGTTAGAATTGAATTGTAAGAAGACACAGATTATTGTCATCACTAGGAAGGAAGAAATACCACAATGTAATATACAAGTAAATGGGCATATTCTTAAACAAGTGAATCGGTACAGCTATCTCAGAACAGTCATAACATCTGATGGGAGAATTGCCATGGTGAAGGTAGCCTTTTGCAAGATGAAAAACATACTGACCAATAAAAAGATATCAATTGAAACGAGAAAAAGAGTGTTGAAGTGCTTACATAGAACCTGTACTTTTATATGGATGTGAAGCGTGGACAATGAGCAGACAAGCTGAAAAACATCTGATGGCTGTAGAAGTGTGGTTTCTGAGGAAAAAGCAAAGAATACCATGGAGAGACAGAAAAACCAATGAACAAGTTCTACAAGAAACAAATGAAGATCGTAAACTCATTAGAAACAGACGAAGACAGTCAAAATTCTTTGGGCATGTTATGAGAAGAAATTAATTGGAGAACTTGGTGACAACTGGCAAGATCAAAGGGAAGAGACCAAGGGGAAGACCAAGAAGTAAATACCTGGATGGCTTGGCCATGTGGCATGGTTGAGACAGAAACACAGAGCTGATCCACGACGCTGGTGATCGAGTGAGATGGCAAAACATGACCGCCCACGCTTATCAGCATGGCGCATGATGGATGGATGGAGTAGACTGTTTGCATTCTGGACAGAATCCTGCTTCTCCACATCAGGTGACCACCAAACAGAACTCATGTGGTGATATCTCTCCAGGCTGATGTTTTTTTTTTTTGTTCGCATATCCTTTTACAGGACAACGCTGTCAACATCAGCATCTGTCAGCTGATTTTTGATTTCTTGGCAAGATTACGCTCAGTAGTTTGCCATTGCTTTCTGAGCGACCGGCTCACATACCCCCATAAGGTACCGACGCAGAGAGAACTGCTACTGATTCTCGCGCAACATCATGTTACTCACGAGAGTATACAGGATTACGGAGAAAGTTGTTTAACCCCTAGACCAGGGAGATGAAATGATGTTAGTCAGTTGCAAATCCTTTACGGGACATAGCAGTCAACTCCAGCATATTTTTGGCTGTTTGTGATCTCTTAGCAAGTTTACATTCAGTAGTTTGCCATTGCTTTATGAATGACCAGCACTCATACCATTTTCATAAAAAAATCAATGCAATGTGATCTGCTGCCAAATCGCTGGCACCTGTGTTTTGAATGCAGTATGTGGGATTACGAACTGCGTTCGTAACTCCTTCGCCATGGAGCTGACTAGAAAGGATGTACTTTGATAAATTGTCCAAAACTACCCAAAATTAAAATAAAATCGTTTGCTAGATCTGACAGAATTAAATCAAACATACATTGTTGAAGCCTTTGTCAGATTTTAACAGAAGCAGTGAATTATTTATGCAAAAATTTCTGCACAAGACTTGATTCAAATTTGGAACACAAACAATTAATTGCTACTGTTTTTGTTCCAGGTTGTACCAGAAATTGTCTGCATGTTTGTGGATACGAAAGGGCTGATGATCCTATGACTGCTTGCACAACTTGAGAACCACTGCTCCTACAGTTTGAGCACTAGCTACCAGTAAATGAGAACACTGAGTTTTTCTCAAAAACCCACCTACTCCAAGAACATGGTTCATCACCACGATATCCCAACTGCCACCACACGGTTACCTGGTGGTATTGCCAGCGGTTTTCTTGCCGGTTCTAAATTAGCCAGTTCATGTTATGTCATTGAAGAGGAGCAGCCTAGTGAAGGTCAAATCGATGATAATGGCAATAACCAACGAAGTGAATTGGACACCTCATGTAGTAATACAAGAGTAGCTAAAGACAACTTAGCTGAGAAGGGCTTTGATAATGTTACAAACAGTGACAATACCATCATCAATCATAGTCCTGCACAACTGTTTCATTCATGTAATTCCATCAATGAAGTGAATCGATCACCATTGTCTAAACACCTATCATCTGTTCAGTGCTTGTTTTCGAACAAATCACATGACAAAGTTGATGTGTCGCCACAGATGTCCAACAAAACATTGTTTCATGATCCACGACACCAACGTGCCACTAGCCCACACACGACTGATGTCAAATCAGGTCATCTTCTTTTAATAATTCCAGAACAGAAAGCTAATCTTGTGAATCCGAAGTCAGACTGTTCCTTTCTTTCTAGTCCCAGGTCACTACCTCGCCGCTGCCCTGTCATTGTGAAAATCCACGACAAAGGTTTCGAGAAATACGCCATCATCAGCAGTACCAGACGCCAATCAACTTTTTCACCATTTTGTCTTAAACTGAAACATAGTTACGTAACTCAGTCAGCGTCAAATCCATCATGTTTCACTGTCGTCATCGATAGTTCTGAAGGAAAGACATTCAACTTTGAAGCCAGCAGTCCAGACGTGGCCAGAGAATGGATGCAAGCCTTCGCCCACACAGACAGCTCACTGCCCTGGAGTACCCCAACAATGTGCCCCTCTGAATCTTCAAGTGAAACAACAGAAACACAGCATGTGACAAATTCTAAATGCCAGCATGCAGTCCGGAATCTCTCAAACCTGCCTCTGCTGCCAGTGTTGTCAGAGTCAGTAGAAGAAGGAGATGAAGAATAGTTGTCCAGCAAATTAAAGCTTCAACTGAACTGTGATTTGTGTGCCGAACCTTCATTAGTTCTTATTGTGACATTTTATTGATCTGCCATTGAAAGGATACTTGCCCATGTGAAGCCATGGTGTGCACACGTCAACTGTTTTATTTCTCTGTGGACAAATATATATTTTTACCGCCATAAGGGATTTTAACTGTCTCCTGAAGAACTTTTATCCCCCACCTGTTGACTATTCATGTTTTTGTGTGAAATAAACACAGTTGAAAACTTATACATTATTTCTATCAGTTCTCTGTCTGATATGTCTCTTATTCATGTATGTATCTACGTTTAGTCATATGTGGTTTATTTTGCAGTGCTTTCTTTCTGGCTTGTTACATATAATTTAAAACATCAGTTTCAAGCATACACACACAATTAATAAATTTGGATTATACAGGTTCAAGAACTTGCTGGATGCATGTCATTTCATCAGCCTGTGTCTTGCTAAATGAAATAGGACATTCACATCTGCCCACACATCTCAGTGATTGACATTCACATCTGCCTAGACATATATGTCATTGACACTCACATGTCCCCCACACATCTCGGTGACTGACATTCACTGCCCACACATCACTGTGATTGACATTCACATCTGCCCACACATCTCATTGACTGACATTCACTGCCCACACATCACTGTGATTGACATTCACATCTGCCCACACATCACTGTGATTGACATTCACATCTGCCCACACATCACTGTGATTGACATTCACATCTGCCCACACATCTCATTGACTGACATTCACTGCCCACACATCACTGTGATTGACATTCACATCTGCCCACACATCACTGATTGACATTCACATCTGCCCACACATCACTGATTGACATTCACATCTATACACACATCACTGTGATTGACATTCACATCTGCCCACACATCACTGTGATTGACATTCACATCTGCCCACACATCACTGTGATTGACATTCACATCTATACACACATCACTGTGATTGACATTCACATCTGCCTACACATCACTGTGATTGACATTCACATCTGCCCACACATCACTGTGATTGCCATTTGCATCTGCCCACACATCTCAGTGATTGACATTCTGGATTGATTCAGCTGATGATACTCCTCCACATCCCCAAGTGAGGCATTTCTCTACCTCTTCTACTATTAATCTTTCCTGTCACCACATTTCCCAGTGACTGTCTATTTATATACATGAACAGGTTGTACATGACATCTACATGAACATCCTGTAACTGTCTGATTTCTCTTTCACTTGTCACCTCCCAGTGGAGCATAACACCACAATCAACTGGTGCCACACTTTGTACAAGCTTGATTATGTATGGTGAATTGTGCAGCTAAACTTGTCAATGACATGATGTAGTCAGTTGTTTTCTAACCCTGTCAGCCACTCCTGCAACATGATGCTGGGTTATATGATAACTGTTCTCTGCTTACCTTGTGGGCCGGTAACACTGGCGATCTTTCATATTGTTGTATCTATTGTTCTACTTTTCTTTTAGTTGTATGTATTGTGTGTATTGTACTTGTGTATTGTTGCATATGTTGTTCTATTTTCATTAGCCTCTTCCACTCGCTTGCTAGTTACTGTGACAGTCCAGGGTACTAGAAACATTTTTCTTATTTCTTTGATGGAAGTGTTACTTCACACACAAAATGCAGTGTGTGCATATCCATATTTGTATGTGGTTGTATTCGTATGTACACAAACATTTCAGAGAGTCAAAAGTGATATATTCTTAGCATCACTGAGCAAATTCAGCTTACCTTCCAGTTTATAGCCATAAGTAACACTCAGTATTCTATTATAATCATCATCACGGGTCATGTTGATAAACGTGGGCAACCATTCAATAGATTCTTGTCTTGTCTGGTTCTTGCCCCAGTCAGGTCACATGACCCGTCCGGCCAGATTTTCATCTTTAATGTTCCAAGTTAGTTTCTGCTGCCAACATATTCCAAATGTCTTGATTGTTTACATCCCATGGATGTACCACAGCTGTACAAACGTAAGCAACAACTCTATTTAGTAGTATATTATCACTTTCTGTCAACATAATTTAAGTTCTGAATTTGAACATTCAAGTTAGTTAAGTTTCCAGCCACCATGGTGACCCTGTATTTATCTACTACCCCTGGGATGTACAGTCGTTTTCCCTTGCCTTCCACCAGTTGATCTACAGCTTTGTCCTACAAGAGTTTGTTTAAAGAGAACTATGTGATGCAACAGAAAGGAGAGGATATGTATCTTTCTGGTCATTGGCCGTGTTGTATGCTGTTTAGGTATTTGTAGAGATAGACGCCCAGCCACTTTCTCCGCTTCTCTCCGTGACCACTGCCTGTGTTGGGCTACATGTACTTATTCAACATATTTCGGCTAACTGTTATATCTGGAGACCATTCCATCATCTGTCACCTGATGGATGTACCCAGGAGTAGGTCCGACCACTACCCTATTCTATATCTAGAGACCATTCCATCATCTGTCACCTGGTGGATGTACCCATGAGTATGTCCGGCCACTATCCTATTCTGAATCTAGAGACCATTCCATCATCTCAACCTGGTGGATGTACCCAGAAGTAGGTCAGTATTCTACAGAATTAAATGTAACCTGAATTAGCAAGCGGCTGATATAAACTGACCACTAATCATTGTCCAGGGGTGTCCTGTGGACTAGGGTCAATGAGAATGTACCTGATCTACATCACATTTTATCAGTTAGTCTTGTAATATCTCTCTCTCCCCTCTCTCTTTCTGTCTATTTTTCTCTTGGGATCATATAGAGCGGCAGGGAGTGACCAGAGAATCTGGTCAACACTCAGGACTCCAAGGAAAGGCCAGAGGGACACATAATAAGACTGCAGCTGGCACCATTAGTATTTAGTCTCTTCGCTGATTGTTGAAGAGCATGTGTGAGAATGTCCAGAGTTCTGTAATGTCAGTTCTTGACTCGTCTCTCTGTCTTATTCAAAGTTTTAAGTAAGTCAACTTTGTGTATACACTTAAACCATATTGAGATTATCAGACAAGTAGGGAATCAACTCCATGACAATCACCAGCCTTCACTGGAAAGAAGAAATCATCATTCTGAACCACAGGACTTGTCACTACAGACTGAATCTACACTTCTCTCTCACCACTGTACACATGTGAACTAGTGACATGAACCAATGCACACACTCAGTAGGATTGCCCTATGTATGTGTGGTGAGATTGTTGTACTGGCCCTGTGTACTTTGAGCTGAGATTGATGTACTGGCCCTGTGTACTTTGAGCTGAGATTGATGTACTGATAATGTGTACTGTGTAGTGTGATTGATGTACTGGCCTTGTATACTGTGTGGTGTGATTGATGTACTGGCCTTGTGTACTGTGTGGTGTGATTGATGTTCTGGCCCTGTGTACTGTGTGGTGTGATTGATGTACTGGACCTGTGTACTGTGTGATTGATGTACTGGCCTTGTGTACTGTGTGATTGATGTACTGGCCCTGTGTACTGTGTGGTGTGATTGATGTACTGGCCTTGTGTACTGTGTGGTGTGATTGATGTACTGGACCTGTGTACTGTGTGGTGTGATTGATATACTGGACCTGTGTACTGTGTGGTGTGATTGATTTACTGCTCTTGTGTACTGTGTGGTGTGATTGATGCACTGACAATGTGTACTGTGTGGTGTGATTGATGTACTGACAATGTGTACTGTGTGGTGTGATTGATGTACTGACAATGTGTACTGTGTGGTGTGATTGATGTACTGACAATGTGTACTGTGTGGTGTGATTGATGCACTGACAATGTGTACTGTGTGGTGTGATTGATGTACTACCCCTGTGTACTATGTGGTGTGATTGATGTACTACCCCTGTGTGGTGTGATTGATGTACTGGCAATGTGTACTGTGTGGTGTGATTGATGCACTGACAATGTGTACTGTGTGGTGTGATTGATGTACTGACAATGCGTACTGTGTACTGTGACCTAAGAAAGATTTGCTGGCCCATTGAATTCACACACATCCAAACTGTGGGTATGTAAAGAAGGACTCCAAAATACAGCAGATTTAGTCAGGTGAACTGGTGTGATGATGAGTTTGTTAGGTGAACTGGTGTGATGGTGAGTTTGTCAGGTGAACTTGTGTGATGGTGCGTTTGTCAGGTGAACTCATGTGATGGTGAGTTTGTTAGGTTAACTGGTGTGATGGTGAGTTTGTCAGGTGAACTTGTGTGATGGTGAGTTTGTCAGGTGAACTAATGTGATGGTGAGTTTGTTAGGTGAACTGGTGTGATGGTGAGTTTGTCAGGTGAACTTGTGTGATGGTGAGTTTGTCAGGTGAACTCATGTGATGGTGAGTTTGTTAGGTGAACTGGTGTGATGGTGAGTTTGTCAGGTGAACTTGTGTGATGGTGAGTTTGTCAGGTGAACTCATGTGATGGTGAGTTTGTTAGGTGAACTTGTGTGATGGTGAGTTTGTCAGGTGAACTCATGTGATGGTGAGTTTGTTAGGTGAACTGGTGTGATGGTGAGTTTGTTAGGTGAACTGGTGTGATGGTGAGTTTGTCATGTGAACTGGCATGATAGTGAGTTTGTTAGGTGAACTGGTGTGATGCTGAGTTTGTTAAGTGAACTCGTGTGATGGTGAGCTTGTCAGGTGAACCAGGATGTTGTTGAGTTTGTCAGGTGAACTTGTGTGATGGTGAGTTTGTCATGAGAACTGATGTGACTGAGTTTTTGTCAGGTGAACTGATGTGATGGTTAGTTTGTCATGAGAACTGGCATGATGGTGAGTTTGTCATGTGAACTTGTGTGATGGTGAGTTTGTCAGGTGAACTTGTGTGATGGTGAGTTTGTCATGTGAACTTGTGTGATGGTGAGTTTGTCAGGTGAACTTGTGTGATGGTGAGTTTGTTAGGTTAACTGGTGTGATGGTGAGTTTGTCAGGTGAACTGGCATGATAGTGAGTTTGTTAGGTGAACTGGTGTGATGCTGAGTTTGTCAAGTGAACTCGTGTGATGGTGAGTTTGTCAGGTGAACCGGTATGATGTTGAGTTTGTCGTGTGAACTTGTGTGATGGTGAGTTTGTCATGAGAACTGGTGTGATGGTGAGTTTGTCATGTGAACTTGTGTGATGGTGAGTTTGTTAGGTGAACTGGCATGATGGTGAGTTTGTCATGTGAACTGATGGTGAGTATGTCATGTGGACTGATGGTGAGTTTGTCATGAAAACTGGTGTAATGATGAGTTTGTCATGAGCACTTTTGTGATGGTATGATCTTCACAAAGAGGAGAAAGAAAGAAACATGTATTGAAGTCAGGTCTTTCTTGACAGAATAAAGACACCAAATCTGACAAGTATACTTGGGACCTCCACCCACCAGCCGCCATCAGGGATACTCTAAGTCACAGTCAACAGCACAGATGATCACATCAAAATGTACGTCAGCCACCGTCAGAGATTTTTGGATGTTCAGAAGAACAAGGTGCACTGATACAACAATGGCATTCCCCAGCATGGTAAACTATGCTGGTACAATCCCCCCACCCCATTAGGTGCCGATTCTGTACAAATATACATATAAGAACACGCTTCCTCCCCCGATGTGTCTCCACCTTGCCGCGGTGGGGGAGCTTGTGTGTCCCTCTGACCCCATGTGCTTGCCGATGGATGAAAACTACATATCGGACAGCTTATGGGTTAGGGGCCAGACTAAGAGAGACACAACCTGCTGCTCTGCGGGTTAGACTGAAGTGAGGATAACAGTCAGAAGTTTAAATCAGGCGCACGAAGGCAGAAGTTCTTGGTCCGGACAAAACACTTAAGGCTCCCTGTCGAGGGCTGTGGCTGAACGCCTCTAAGCCACAAACCCTCGGATCTGAGAGCCGGGCCAATACCCTCCTACCGAAAAATAGAGGCGTGATACTGAGCAAGCTACATGCTCAGGTCTGATACAAATTCGAAGGCTCTCAGCTGGGGGATATGAGAGCTCCCCGGATGAGAGGGCCAGGCCGTTTCTCGTTCACTGCTGCACGAAGGTAAGGTGCTGAGCCGGCAGCACATGTAGCCTACCTTGTGAGCGAGTACAAAAAGTCAGAAAAGTGCCCCTGTCGAAGGAAATGGTTACGAAAACTGTCTGTATCTAACTCATAGAGAGTGTAGACAAAAGTGGAAGAACGTCTCAATGACGCGAAATGGAACGCACGGCGAGCGAACCTATTGCGTTGTCCGAAGTCAAAAATAAAAGCTTACCGAGTGGATGTCGCTCGCAGTCTGACCGCTCCTGGTGTGTGCTTGAGCGATCAGTGGCAAGCGAGACTCCCAACACATGGAAGTGAGGAATTAAAGCAGCCATGAGCAGGAAGTGGCAACTCCTCGGGTGTGCCCAGTCTCAGACCAATATGTGCCGGCTCTGCAATTATGGAAGCCTCCTTGGATAGCGAGGGAATGCCCATGATCTGCCCCTGCCTTCCCTTGAGGGCCGACCGCGATGTCGTTGATCGTTCTATCTTGACCAGCTGAGATGCTGGCGACATCACAACAGTCTAACGTGCCTCGAAACCAGAGGAAGGCTAACCTCATTAAAAAATGCCCGCCGGAAGTCGGAAGTGTCGTCCTACGGGTGGCAAACTAAAAATTGACACTACGCATTTACGTCCGAGCGAAATGTCTCGTCCGAATGTCTCTCGTGCTAGGAACAGCTCTGACTACCTAGTTTCCGAATGCCGCTCTTGTTCGGAACAGCTCTGACTAGGTAGTTTTCCGAATGTCTGTCGTACCTGGAACAGCTCTGACGGGCGCAACGACAAGCACATGTCCGAAAACTCGCTGTGTGGATACCGTCTGCAACCCTGTCTGGTTTGTGCGGGAATGACCCGGGGCAAACGAAATGACCAATATATTGAAGTGAGGATTTAAAGCAGCCATGAGCAGGACGTGAGCCCTCGGTGAGCCCAGATCCAGGGCACTATGTGTCGGCCCTGCAACTATGGAAGCAGCCTTGGATGGCGGAAAAGGCTATGGACTGTCCCTGCCTTCCTTTGAGGGATGACCGTTGTCTTCGACCGTTCAACCTTGGCCAGCTGAGTTGTAGATGGCACCACAAAAGTGAGAGTCTCTCAGGAATGCTACCTGGTCAAAAAAAAGCACGCTGTAGCCGGATGTGTTGGCCTACGGGTTTCGGCCCAAGGGCGTATAACAGACACACCGCAATCACATCTGAAAAAACACTCCGGATGAACGAAAAGAAGAAGAAGAAGAAGAACACACTTCTGCAACACATCGACAGAACGGGAAAGTTGCAAAGGAGGGGAGGCAGGAGGAAACCAAGAGAGCAGATTGTGGACAGTCTGACATCGTGGCACGGATAACATGAGTATTAGAGAAGATTGGGAGTACACGAGCCAGGGATTTGTGGACAGGCATGATCACCAACGCCACACGGCATGGACTATAAGAAGAATCAACATGCATACTCTCTCTCTCTCTCTCTCTCCCTCTCTCTCTCTCTCTCTCTCTCTCTCTCTCTCTCTCTCTCTCTCTCTCTCTCTCTCTCTCTCTCTCTCTCTCTCCAGACATAAATTAATTCATGAAACCAGCCTCCTTCCCACATAGCTCAAATATTTTCACACGTATTGCTTGACACTTACAGAACATACGAATTGAACCACCGGGATCCGAACCTGTCACCTCCCAATGACGACCGTACCTGGCACCAGGAACAACTGTACTTCAGCGCATGACCAAATGGTGTGATAGGTTCAAATAATATAGGGGTTGCTACAGCTTTCAATGTGTATATTGTCTGGTGTATTCTCTGCTTCTTTCTTCTCCTTCTATGAGTGTCAAACAAAACATATAAATTTATTTACGAGCTGTCTTAGTGGCCTCAAAGGGTATCGCAATTGATACTTCTACGTCACCTTCCCACATATCGTGATTAACCGCTCCCACATGTAATACCACACAATCTTGATCAATCTAACGAATCTAATCCCACGCAGAACCTGGCCGCAACTACTCGAGGCGGAAATCCCCGTCTGGAATGTGCTCACTGAACTCAGCCGATTGATCTGAGGTCACGCGAGGACTGTCATGTTTGCAGGTTCACTCACCCGTGAGAGGGTTGTCACCGTTTCCGAGAGCAAACAGAACACCCAGAAACTGGCAGAGGCTTGTTTTCACCGCTCTACTTTGTGCTGAGTCAGTCATGTGTCGAGTTACACTTGCTGCTGCAGCGAGGCTGTGGTTATTTGGAGGTGATAGGTTTTAATCTCGATGTGATGAATAAAGCTTCCAATGTTTATATTGTCTAATGCAGTGTTTCCCAACCTTTTTTGTGCTATGCCCCACGTAAACCTTTCTAAAATTCTTATGCCCCCCCCCCCCCGCCCCCAACATATGCATCATTTTTAATATTCAAAAATTGAAATTTTCACTAAAGAAACTTGAATTTTTTTTTGGAAGGGCTCACGGTTCCCAAAGGGGTAAGAGCTCCCCCCCCCCCCCCCCAGGTCCCGCGTCCCTGTGTGTCGGGTGAATTTTTTTTTTTTTTTTTTGGGGGGGGGGGGGTTGGCGGTTACCCCAGACAAGCTGGTTTCCCCCCCCCCCCCCCCCCTTTGTGTGGACCCTGAGTCTCATTGTGAGCTATTGCCCACAGTGGTCCACCAGGCCCACATCTAAGGTGAAGATATGTGATGTGTTTTTATTTGATCATCCCGGCCCCCGACCAGACCAGGCGCACTAATACACAGCAAATACACCCGATCCTAGCCAAAGGACCGATAATCACTAAGAAATTATTGAGCAAACACAGTAAGTAAGTTTTCAAAACATATAATGGAGAACTGACATTCAAGTACAAAATAATTTTAATGAAAGATTTTTCTGTATTGTTTTAATTATTAGTGATTATTTAAATTTAGTGAGATCCTTGCGCTTGATGCTTGCTGCAAAGAGATTTTATGTCAGGTTCCAATTTAATTAACTTCTGCCTCAAGTCTCCCTGTTTTGTTATATCCAGTGTATATATCCGATTGCTTCCATTTTCGAATTGCCCCCCTTAACAATCGAATTGCCCTCCTGTGGGGCGACGGCCCCACGTTGGGAAACACTGGTTTAATGTGTCCTATAATCTCTACTTCGTTCGTCTATGTATATGAACGCAAATGATATTTTGTGAATTTGTTTATAAAAAGCAAGGCTGGAGTATCGACTTCACTGCACCGGGTTTTAATCCCATATGGCTCAGTCTATTTCCTAGGACGACATGTCTAAAACTCCCTAGCTACAGCGACGACCCCCAAGAATCTCCGAGAAAGATGCGATCGTGCATCGAATGACGTCGTCCGGAATCGAACCCCGACCTTCGGAGCGGGAGGAAGGCTACATAACCACTCAGTCACGGAGACCCCGTGTGAGTTGTGTGCTGTCTTAGTGGCCTCAAGAGTTTTGCAACAGTCGATATTTTTTCTGTATGACGTTTGCCACTCAGGAACCAACCAATCATTTCTCTTCTTGAAATGTCCGTAATATACTAGGCTTGATGTTACATAGAACTATTTCTAACATACGGCTGCAAATCATGGACAGTTAGTTAGTAAACAGGCGGGAAAATCCATAGAAGCCTTGGAGATGTGATTTTATCGAAGAATGCTGAAAATTCATTGGACTGCCAAAATGAGCAAACTGGATATTTTGAGGGAGGATAAGTCGCAATGACAATTTATCATACACATCAGAAAAAGGTAGTCATCGCTTTTGGCACATTATGAGAAGACAAATACTGGAAGTTGTTGTGACAACTGGAAATGTTTGTGGAAGGAGAGATAGAGGAAGACAACATGAGAAAATCATTGATAATCTTGTATCATAGCACGGAAGGGAGTCAACACATAAATTGATCCATGCAGTCGGAGATCACAATTTGTAGAGAAGCATGATCGCCCCTGCCAGCCAGCAAGGCACTTGATGATGAATATACTAGTTAACTATTACGGTCTAATGTTTGTTATTTGACCGATGTTTGGTTAATATATACGTGTGGAGACATAGGCCTATGATGCTATTTGGATTCGAATTCTGTCACCATGAGATGGTTGTGAGTTCATATGGAGATAACCCTGGCCACTGATGACAACTTATTGTAGGGATATTGAGTTAGCCGATCATCGAAGTACACTTGCTCATGCAGTGAGGTGTTGCCGCCATTTGTAGGGGACAGGTTCGGATCCCGGTAACCATAGCTTGGTTGTGCATCAGCTGGACGACTGTGGTTGAACCCCAGGTATCCACGCTCATATGATCCAGGGCTTGGAAGTAGCTTGCATCTATCGGATTGAAATTGGAGTAGAGACTCTCTTCCAATAGATGCAAGATTGAAAGAGTAGGCCGTAAGGAAACTACCATGGCAATGTTGCTAGTAACGAAACCTACCTACAAGTAGATAAACCAGTTATTTTTGATGTGATGTATCTGGAAGAAGCAAACTTTAAACAAATGCCGGCTGAAGTCAAAGACCTTAAAAGACATGATACTCTTATAAAAACCATAGTGGAAGGCAAGGTTGAGGGCAAGCGAGCAAGAGGTAGACAACGATACAAGTGGGAAGATAACATCAAGAGATAGACAAACAACAGTCTGACAGAATGTACAGTCAAAGCGAGAGACAGACAGTGTTGGAGATCCACTGCAACCAACCTTCACTGTGGAGAAGGCACCTGATTGATTGATTGATGCTGAAGTCGGACACACTGATCGTTGAATTACATAAGTAGGTTTAACCCACTGCCCTCGAATGAGAAGCGAAGAAGAGAAGGACGCAGAAGAAGGTATAAACAAGAATAATCAGCCGCCTTTCACTTGAGTTGAGTCAAGAACCGACATGACAGCACTTGTGTATTTCCCGTACGTGCTCCGACCTCATCTTCAACCGCCAGCAAAGAGACCCTTATGCTAATGGTACTAGCTGAAATCCGATTATGTGTCGGCATGGCCTTTCCTGGGTGTACTGACAGTCGACTATATTCTTTGATGACTGCCTGCCGCACCATTCTCCCCCGCTTTGATTTATCTGTTCTTTCGAGCTATACACACAATTTAAAAAGGTCCTAATCACATATGTCTTATCATAGACCTATGATCCAACTCTAGGACCGGTAAATGACACTATGGCCCTGTTCTACATACAACAATAAACAAACATCAACTCTGTGCTAACTCATACCTACTTGGTGTTTATTGTGTTGTCACTATTGTATGGACGCAAACTATTATCTAGTCATGTTATTATTTCTCACGTTGATGCACGTATTATCACCTGTCCGCCACACCTGTTTCACGTGTACCACGTCATCGCGACGACACCCACCAATCACACTCGTCTGCTCATGTTGTCTTTTCTGCAGACACAACCGTTCGACTTATTGTGTTTGTGTTTGTCATTTGGGCTGAGCTGGTTTGATTGAAATAAACCCGAAACGTGTATATTTGTTTGTAAAGCGGCGGTTTAAATCTGTCCAAACAATTTGTTGTTGGTTCGAGTGGGTGGAAAATCCTGATTAGTGATACCTTTTGTCTGTTGTGTTAAGATAGTCGCTGATCATTGCACGGTTTTGTCGTTCAGTTCAACGCATTTGTCTTCCATTTCTTTGTTTTCTAAATATGTTATCTGATCAATCCTTTTGTCTTATTCATCGTCTTCAAGTGCAATCCCTGGAGCAGGCACATGCGACCATACCACCACCCCCCCCCCCCTTCCCCAATCCGCCGTCATGCGTCATGTTGATGAAGTTGATGTTACTTGCATTATTATTTGTTTCCAGCGGTTTCAGCTTTCCTGATAATTCAATTTCATGGAATCAAAAATAATCAAAAACCATCCTGGAGGATAAAGTTGAAGGCAAGCTAGCAAGAGATAGACAACGATACATGTGGGAAGATAACATCAAGAGTTGTTGAGTTGAGTTGAGCTAAGAACTGACATTACTGCACTCAGGACATTCCAATACGCGCTTCGTCCCCTCGTTCAACAGTCAGCGAAGAGTCACACTACTAATCGTTCCCATCGCTATCTGATTGTTCTTCCCTCTCAGTTTTCAAATAATTCTTCCAGAACCCCTGCCAATCCCCCACAATCTCATTCTTTCCACATACGGGTTCTCAATTTGTTGCCCCTCCCCTTTCCACCTTCTCCACCTGGTCCCACAAGCGCACGACCACCTACCCCTTGTCCATAGGCAATCTACCACCAAGAGGTGCATTCCCTGCAAACCTATCAGCCTGTTCATCCCCCCTCCCCGCACCCCGCATGGCCAGGGCGAAAAACTCTGACCTCTGAAGCGAGGTAAGCCAATCCACACACACATTCCTTTCTTCACCTTAGTAAGCATCTCATAGAGTCCGTAATGAATACAAAGTGTGTTGCAGTGCTCTCCTCTAATCAACGGAATGCCGCTGTGAATGCTTCCACCTCTAATCTAATGCTGGAAGTTGTAAGTTCATGTTGTTTGTCCATCAAGAATTATGATGACCATTCGTTTCATCAGTGGGGTTGAAAGTACGGAGTCGTGAGTTCTAAGATGGCTGGTAAGACCTATTTTGGCTCGAAATGTTCTTTGACAATGTGGGCAAAGAATGCTTGACGTTCCAGGAGGAGGATCTCCTGCAGTGGTTTTTCTGTCTAGCCTTTTTGTTTTTCAAAGCTCTTGCAGTTCTTTTTGCTTCACAAGTAACTGCACCCTTGCGTAGTCATGTACACCACCAATTCGGTCTTTGGCAGTAGGCTCCCAAGTGTCGTGATGAATTCCAAAAGCTTTAAGTGATATCTTCAGAGTGTCTTTAAAGCGTTTCCTTAGACCGCATTGGGAGCGTTTACCACAATGCAGCTCGCCGTAGAAAAAAAAAATTGTCTAGGGAGCCTGGGATCTGGCATGTGAGTCAAGTGACCAGTCCAGCAAATTTAATTTTTCATTAGTAGAGTGTGGATACTGGGCATGGACGCTCTTTCTAGGACTTCAGTCTCTCGGATCTTTTCTTGCCATTTAATCTCCAATAGCTTCCTAAGGGAGACTGTGTGGAAGTGGTTTAATTTTCTAGCGTGTCGCTGGTAAACAGTCCAGGTTTCACAAGCATATAGCAGTGTGAATAATTCAACTTTGGAAAATACAACTGCCATCATCAACATTCGCCTGTGAGACCTGAACACTTACTAAACAAGCTGAACAGCACATTAATGCCTTTGAATATAAATGTTATAGACGAGTTCTAAGAATATCTTGGATAAAGAAAAGAACAAATGCATCCATTCTTCAAGAGCTGAATATTGAAGAAAGTTGGCTATTAAAGACACAAAGAAAATTGAAATATCTTGGGCACCTGAAACATCACGAAAGTTTGGAGAGAACAATAATGGAGGGGTATGTGCCTGGGAAGAGAGGAAGAGGCAGGCCAAAGAGAAGATGGGTGCAGGATGTGGCGGTGATCTCCAGATGGGTGTATCGGACTCGAGACATCTTGCTTATGATCGAGAGGTTTCCCGGAAGGTTGTTATGGGAGCGAGGTTCTGCAAAGGGCAAGCTTCTGAATGAATGAATGAATAAATGAATGAATGAATGAATGAATCACCAACACACTTCCCGTAGCCTGATATGCTAACATCAAGAGATGGGCGAACAGGAGTCTGACATAATGTACCGTCAGGGCGAGAGACAGACAATGTTGGAGATCCATTGCAGCCAACCTTCATTGTGGAGACGGCACCTGATTGATTGATTCATATATCCTTCTTCTTCTTTCGTTCGCTTGAAATATGACTATAACTGCAATGTTGTCTCTTGTATGAATCTAACAGTCTGTTTTAGTTCACTCAGCGGTCCATAGAGATTATCTTCCACTGTTGTCTCTCTAGGCTAGAATGTTTGCCTGGATATATTGTAGTTTGGGCAGTCCTGGAGTATGTGCTCTGCTGTCTGCGACGCCAAACCACATGTGCACACGGCTGAGTCACCAATCTTGAATTTTGTATATATGTTGTTGCGTAATCTTTTGTGTCCTGTTCTGAGGCGCAGAATAATGACCTGTTCTGTCTGTCCATAGTCGTCTTGAGTAGGGTTTGGTAGGAGTAGCCTTCTGACTGATTTGATCATTCTTTTCTTTTGGTGGATTGTAATAGGCACATCAGGCTGTTCTTCTTTTGCTCCTTCCTTAGCCAATCGATCAGCTCCGTCGTTTCCGGGTACTCCACAGTGGGATGGTATCCACTGTATGGTGACCTTATGCTGACTGCTAAGTTCAGAAAGTAGTGTCCTTAGAACTGGTAATTTCCCAGACAGGAGTGCTTCTATTACTGATTTTGTATCTGTCAATGTCACCACAGGTTGTCTACCATGGCTGGTATTTTGTAATTTCTCTATTGCTATCTTGATTGCCTCAATTTCAGCATCATAGTTATGGAGGTACTTTCCCGTTGGAACTCTGGCCGTGTCCCTAGTATTATTTGGGATTCTATATACACTCCCGCTCCTCCATTTCGAACAGCATTTTGCGCATCTTTCTGTGCTAGACTGCATCTCTGGCCTGGTATTTCCCACACAACCCTGAAGACTGTCACAATCCTTTGAATATGTACCTGGCATTTCACGTATCTCGTCTTTCAGATGTCAAGGAGTGTTGCTTTGACACCTACGACATGGATGACTCAGAGAGTGTTTTCTTCTCTGCCCACCTCCACGTGTCATATTAGGAAAAGACACGGAAAGGAAGAACAGCGGACGATCAAACAGAACTTAAAAAAAAAAAAGAACAACATGTGAAAATAAAATGTGTGTGTGTGTGTGTGTGTGTGTGTGTGTGTGAGAGAGAGAGAGAGAGAGAGAGAGAGAGAGAGAGAGAGAGAGAGAGAGAGAGAGAGATTTGTGTATTGTTATAGTAAGATACAGACAGAACGAGGCTAGGAGAACACATATATAGAAAGACAGACAGACCAACAGTAACAAATAGTGCACTGACAGAAAGAGAGAAAGAATAAACCATGGAACAAATAATGAAACAAGAAAGATAGAATGAAATCAGAGAGAAATGAAAAACGAAAGAAAGCAAGCGAGAAAGAATGAATGAAACAAGAAAGAAAGAAAGAAAGAAAGAAAGAAAGTACAAACGAACAGTGGTGAGGGCAATACCCCGAAGATAAGGATTAAATAGCTCAGGCATGGTCGGGTAACCTTATCTGTGACCGACAAGTCGAGGGGTAGGTGGTTCGGGTGGATTGCTGGGTGGGTATGTGGTGGATAGATGTGTAGATAGATCGATGGGCGGATGGATGGGTGGGTGGATGGATGGGTGCATGTATCCATGCACGGGTGGTTGGATGGTTCGGTGGTCGGATGGGTGGATGGACGGGTGGGTGGATGAATAGGGGGTAGGTGGATTTGATAAAAAGTTGCTTGCGTGTTGAATTAATGGACTAATGAATAGGTGGTTGAATGAGTGGATAACAAATTTTAAGAGTGGTTTAATTAGAGAATGAATGGATAGATGGATGAATGAGTGGATATATGGAAGAATGGTTAGATAGCTGTGTAAATGAGCGGATAGATGGAAGAATGGATAGATGGATAAATGAATGGATAGATGGAAGAAGGGATAGATGGATAATTGAGTGGATAGATGGAAGAATGGATAGAAGGATAAATTAGTGGATAGATGCCAGGGTGCGTAGATGGAAAAATGAGTGAATAGAAAGTTGCGTAGAGAAAGAGAGAGAGAGAGAGAGAGAGAGAGAGAGAGAGAGAGAGAGAGAGAGAGAGAGAGAGAGAGAGAGAGAGAGAGAGAGAGAAAAAAAAAACAAAAGAACTATATTTTAAAAGGGTAATAAATTGGGCACGCAGGCCCGTTTTACATTCCTCCCTTCCAATCACTCATCTTTCATTCATCAAATGTGCATGTTACATTTGCATAGGGGGAAAAACATTGCCAAATGGATTTTGTAAACATAAACAATGCATATTACGCACGATACATTCACATAGGAAAAAAACATTGTCAAATGAAAGTTATAACCATAAGCAATGCATATTACAATGTTGTGAGGCACATCTCCCATCCATCCACACATCCCCCACCCACCACACCTCCCCCACCCACCCTCACATACACACACCCACCCACACAGACCCAGGCACACATATATTCCCCCACCCACCCACTGATCCTCCACTTACACATATCTCCCCACCCACACACACACATATCCCCCATCCATCCCTAACCGACACACCCATCCACCCACATATTCTTCACCACCCACCCACACACCCCAACTACCCAGACAAAAACAAATCCCCCAACCACACACACATACCCTCACCAACCCACACATCTCGCACCTACCCACACAACGCCCACCACCCACCCACACATCCCCCAAGCTACACCCACTCAAACATCCTCCATCTCTCAACTACACATCCCCCACATATACACACACTCCCACCAACAAACATATCACCCCACACACCCTCACACATCCCCCACCCATAAACACATTCCCCTACCACACACCCACCAACAACCTCCACATCCCACACACACCACACCACACACACATCACCACACAATCCGCCACACACACACACCCACATGCACATCCTCACATCTAGACACACTCTCATAATCACTGAAACTAGTATGAACAAACTCCCCCATTTTACATACATATACACTGACGATTATCGTGAGTATTCTTACAATAATGTATGAAATGGAAAGAAAAAAAACATCGTGCATATACGTTGTTTAACGTAAAAAATAGTGATGCGATTCATTAAGTTAATTCCTAAAATTGACATAAACATAATGGAATACGCCTATGTGAGTAGACCGACACACGCATCCTTCACACATACAGACACCCCACCCGCACACCTATCACCCAACACACACACACCGACCTATCCACCCACACATCGCCAACCACCCACCCACACATCCCCAACCACCCCCACCAAACACATCTCACACCCACACATCCCCCACCCACCCACAGATCCCCAGCCACCCACACATCCCCCACCCAAACACATATCCCCACCCATACACACATCCCCCGTACACACAAACACATCCCCTCCCACACACACATCCCCCATCCGCAAACACCCCTCATCTACTCACACATCGCTGGCTGTGAACTCCAGCATGAAGTCCTGTATGTCGGATGAATACATCCTGTTGTCCAAGATCAATGTGATGAGGTTTGCGTGAGTATCCGTTGTCCCATGTCTGACTTATGGTGTGCAGACAGGTGGTTCCTCGCCATGCAGGCAGATACTCTCTGGCTTCAGAGGAATCATCGATCCTACCGATGTTAGCCAGGTCCCCGAAGATACCTGTTGCCCAGGACGAACGGCGGGGACGTGTCAGCAGGTCTTGGCCAGTATTGATTCCGTCTCTGGTGCCTTGGAAACACCTCTGCGTCCCACATATAAATAATACGGTGATAAAACTTGTCAGGACACCGGTGATAATGTAAGCCGTTAATGACACGATTGTATTATTTACACAAACAATAAACACAAACAACCACACAGTTTAAGTGTTATCAACTCTGTCTTCAATAATTGCTGACTGAAGCGATCCTGGTACGTTGACACATCTGTTTACAGAAATAGATGAAATACAGTTTTGTAGTTGAAATATTCTGATGTAATTAACATGCATAAAACATTCACCTTATTCTCGTTCTGTCAGATTCTCTACGTGGTTTTTATGATTTGCTTCCACTGTTCTCTATTTCTCAACTCCACATACTTTTGAACGTTCACCACCATCATCAGCACACTCACCACCACCTTCTTCTTCTTCTTCTTCTTCTTCTTCTTCTTCTTCTTCTTCTTCTTCTTCTTCTTCTTCTTCTTCTTCTTCTTCTTCTTCTTCTTCTTCTTCTTCTTCTTCTTCTTCTTCTTCTTCTTCTTCTTCTTCTTCTTCTTCTTCTTCTTCTTCTTCTTCTTCTTCTTCTTCTTCTTCTTCTTCTTCTTCTTCTTCCTCTTCTTCCTCTTCTTCTTCTTCTTCTTCTTCTTCTTCTTCCTCATCTTCTTCTTCTTCTTCTTCTTCTTCTTCTTCTTCCTCATCTTCTTCTTCTTCTTCTTCTTCTTCTTCTTCTTCTTCTTCTTCTTCTTCTTCTTCTTCTTCTTCTTCTTCTTCTGATATGCAACTCAGTGCGGGCTTGTTAAACCCACTGCGCCAACGCACTGTATATTGAAATACAATAAATGTTAGATATTCTATTTAACGGAGTTATTGTTGCCTGTGTGAGCCCGAGCTCAGACACCTAGACATACAACACGCTGACAGGCTTAACAACAAAAAAGTAGAATTAGAAAACATCCTGGACCAAGAAAAAGTAAGCATATGTTGCTTGCAAGAAACTCACCTCAACGAAAATATAGCCTTCAAAATCAGAGGCTACCAGTTTTACCGATCTGACCGAAAGGACAGGCGAAAAGTTGGGATACTTACCCTTGTAAAAAATAACATCACTGCTTCCCAAATCGAAGTCTATATGGAAGGGGCTGAGTATCAGACACTTAAATTTAAAACAGGCTATACAGACCTACATCTGATCAATTACTACTGTCCAAGTGACCGCCCACAGGCACTGGACACACTACCATTAACAGAAAAAATGATTGTGTGTGGCGATTTCAACAGCAACTCGCAGATTTGGGGCTATGATCACATGGACCAGAGAGGAGAGAGACTGGAAGACTGGCAGGATGAGAATAGATTCATCTTGGTTAACAAGCCGTCCGACCCACATACTTTCTACTCGAGATCATGGCACTCGACAACTACACCCGACCAGGCTTTTCATTCACCAGACCTGGAGTGGAACATTACACAAATTGTTGGGAAACAACTTGGTGGCATCGACCATCGACCAGTCTTTCTAACTGTAGAAAATGAGCTTGTAAGTGAAAGCAGCACCCTCTCGAGGTGGAACTACAAGAAAGCAGACTGGGCAATGTACAAGAATCGCACCAGCATACTGGTTAGAAACCTGAACACTGAGAAAGACATAAATAAAGTAGTTGAAGAGTTTGGGAAATGCATACTACAGGCAGCGCGAGAAACAGTACCAAGAGGAGCCCGTAAACAATATAAACCCTACTGGAGTAGTGAACTGGAACAGTTGCATAATGATGTGGAAGTATGTAGAAAGCAAGCAGAGGCCACACCCAGCCAACAGCACCACAATAAATTCCAGCATGCAAAAGCCAAATTTCAAAGGGCCAAGCTGCAGGCTAGACGGAAAAGCTGGCAGGAAAAAACAGAGTCTCTGAACTTTGAAAGAGACACAAGGAAATTGTGGAAGCTAATAAAACAACTTAACGATTAGGGCACAGGGAGAAACTCAAAAATTGCACTACATGAAGATGGAAACATCTTAACAAGAAAACAAGCAGCTGACCAATTTTCGGACTCATTCGCACAAGATAATAATATCAAAATTAGTCCAGAGAAACAACAAGAGATTCGAGAGAAACGGCAACATACAGGACAGAAGGAAATAGTACATGAGGTTCTGGAGGCACCCATCACAATCAGCGAACTGGAGCTAGCCATATCAAAACTGAAAATGAGAAATTCACCAGGAGCTGATGGTATCTCCAATGAAATGATCAGGAACCTAGGAACAGAGGCCAAAGCAAAGCTGTTGCAGATCTTCAATAACAGTTGGACCTTAGGCAGTGTTCCACAAGCCTGGAGAGAAGCAATTATGATACCCCTCCTAAAATCAGGGAAAGATAGTTCCATTGCCTCTAGCTACAGACCAATTAGCCTCACCAGCTGTCTCTGCAAAACACTGGAGCGCATCATCAATCACAGACTGCAGTGGTACATTGAAAGTAAAAACATCCTTGTGCCACAGCAGGCTGGCTTTAGGCAGTGCTACTCTACGGAAGATCAGTCAACCTACCTCTCTCAAGAAATTGAGGATGCATTCCAAGAGAAGAAGCTGGTGCTTGCGGCATGGATAGATTTGAAGAAAGCCTTTGACAAAGTCTGGAAAGAAGGTCTGATGAATAAACTGAGAAACTGCAAAGTCAATGGAAGAATGTACAAATGGGTGAAAGCATACTTGCACAACAGAAGAGCCCGAGTACAGATAGAAGGACTAAAGAGCAAGAAAGTATTACTGCGTCATGGTGTTCCCCAGGGCGGAGTCTTGTCCCCCACACTCTTACTAATCTTCATCAATGATCTTGTTGCTAATCTACCGCATGGAATTAAAGCCGCAATGTACGCCGATGACCTGGTTCTATGGAGCACAAATGAACATGCATCAGTGGCCACCAGATTACTACAAAGAGCTGTAGATACATTTGTTGCATGGGCAAATAGATGGTGTGTCAGCATAAACACTGACAAGTGCAGCACCACCATATTTACCCTCTCTCCAAAACAAAAGGCAGGGACCATCCAGATAAATGGAACACCCCTAAGAGAAGATAAAGAACCAACATACCTTGGAGTAACATTTGATGGCATGCTGACATGGAGAAAGCACATCAACACAGCAGTAGCAAAAGCCAGTAAGAAAATAGCCATCCTGAGAAAGCTAAGTGGAACCACATGGGGAGCCAGTGGGAAAATACTTAGCAGTCTATCAACAGACCATACGACCACACCTGGAATACGGGTCAATTGCGTGGTGTTCGGCATCAAAAACCACACTACAAGAGCTGGACAAAGTGCAAAATCAAGCACTTAGAGTCACCACAGGAGGGATGAGATCAACCCCTATAGTGGAAATAGAGAAGATGGGGAGGACACAAGCACTGAGTTGAGCGCAGAGATACGAAAACGCTAATACAAGCAGAAAAGTTCCTTAGCTTGCCAGGCCACCCTATGAAGAACAGATGTGAAAACCTAGCTATGGGGCGGTTGAAAAGAAGTAGTTTTATCCACCAGGCCAAACGACTCTGCAGAGAAACCACCGATCTGCCCACAGTTGGTATCCCCCTAACAACTATTCCAAAGCGAACTCCATGGAAAGATGAGCATAGACTATCATTACAAATCCAGACAAAAGTGAGAGGAATATTTGACAAGGAAGAACAGAACAGTGTGCAGCGCAGATCAGCCACTCTCCGCTTCCTTGATGAAGAATACCCACAGGACCTCTGGATCCGAGTCTACACAGATGGGTCAGCACAAAATGCTGTTCGAAATGGAGGAGCGGGAGTGTACATAAATACCCAAATAATACCAGGGACACAGCTAGAGTACCGACAGGAAAGTGCTGCCATAACTACGATGCTGAAATTGAGGCAATCAAGATAGCAACAGAGAAATTACTAAATACCAGCAATGGAACACAACCTGTGGTGCTATTGACAGATGCAAAATCAGTACTCGAGGCGCTCCTGTCTGGGAAATTGCCAGTACTAAGGACACTACTTTCTGAACTTAGCAGTCAGCATAAGGTCACCATACAGTGGATACCATGCCACTGTGGAGTACCCGGAAACAACAGAGCTGATCAATTGGCTAAGGAAGGAGCCAAAGAAGAACAGCCTGACGTGCCCGTTACATACCACCAAAAGAAAAGAATGATGAAATCAGTCAGAAAGGCACCAAAACCTGCTCAAGATGACTACCACGTTATGGATAGACCAGAACAAGTCATTATTCTGGCCTCAGAACAGGGCACAATAGGTTACGCAACCACATGTATACAAAATTCAAGATTGGTGAAACAGCCATGTGTACATGTGGATTGGCGTCGCAGACAGCAGAGCACATACTCCAAGACTGCCAAAAATATAACATATCTATGCAAACATTCTGGCCTAGAGAGACGACAGTGGAAGATAAACTCTATGGACCGCTGTGTGAACTGAAAAAGACAGTTCAATTCATACAAGAGACAGCATTGCAGTTATAGACATATTTCGGGCGAACGAAAGAAGAAGAAGAAGTGACAACTGGAAAATTCCCTAGCAAATTCAGAGCATGGTCTATGTCAGAAATCCAACATAGTTGTAATGCAATGGGTCCCATCACAATGTACCATACCAGGAAAAGAAAGATGCTGACAGATTAGCAAAAGGGGGCGGACGACTACCTCAGCTTGATATAGCGGCAAATAGGTTTATATAAAACCAAGTGGGAACCAGATCATCCAGGCCACCAGAAAGATTATGCATATGACCAACTGCACCAAAAATATCAAGTAATAATCTACAGACTCCGCACATTGCCCAACATACTAAAGTACACATGTGTAATAAACTACAGATAGGAGACACTTGTGCATGTGACTGTAGAACTGGTAAAATCACAAAGGAACAATGCTTGCTGCAGTGTCTAACGTATGCAGACCAGAGAAAATCATTTCCACCCGCTCCACTTGAGGACAAACTCCAAGCCGCTGCATTTGAGAAGAAACTCTAGGCCGCTCCTTTTGAGAACAAACTCTATAGAGATATGAACAAGCTCAAGCTGACTGCTGCTTTTTTCAATTATATTCGGGTTGACATCTGAAAGTGTACGAAGAAGATGAAAACATGGTTGGTTGGGAGACAGGGCAGTTGTGGTTGTATCCAGCTCACGCACTGTGGCTCTGTGTTTCTTGAAGTATAGAACCTTGTCACGACTTTGCTGGCATAGGAGTTCGGTCATCGCTGCACACTGCTTCCTGTCCAACAATAGAAGTAATATTACCAATCCTACCTCCTCACAGAACAGTTACAGTGAGGCCACTGCCACCATAAACGTATCTCAGCTGGATCGCTTGTCTACTGCTACAACACGCAGGGCTGTACTGTGGAAAGTAAATTTTCTGCCAGGGACAGAGGCTTCCAAGAATTGTCTGACCAAACAAAATTGTCCCGTGTGTGATACTGTGCAAACAGTTATTTGAAAAGTTTTTTTTTAAGGTTTGTGCTGTTACTTGGCACAAAACTTGCAATGTTCGTCAATGTGGTTGAAGATAGATTGAGTACCTCAAGCCTGTCCAACTACGGGTCATTAGGCTGGCTGATTTATTCTTTGTCTACGAATATTAGTTCTGATAGAGCGTTTACCGGGGTATGATTGGTGTGCCAGGATCAGATTGTCAAAGATTCGGAGACTTCCAATATCTAGGTGCAAGCTGACTATTCCATTGTAGGACAAGTCCAATGTCTTCAGCGACTGTTCCAGGCCCGCCAGCGCAGTCACTGGCACAGCCGTTATTGTATTGTGGCTGAGATTTATCACCAGAGGCTTGGTGGAGTGAATCATAGACAGGTTGGGAAACTGGTCTATCCAGTTGGACGACAGGTCCAGGACTTGCAGATTCGTTAGATCTGCTAGCCCAGGAAGCAAACCAGTGCTGGGTAGCCGGTTGTGGGACAAGGACAACTTGACCAATGTAGCACTGACACCCCTGAAGCAGTCAGCCCTCAGGGCAGTGATTCGATTGTGACTGAGGTCCAGCTCGGTAAGACGGTTCTGATTACTAAAACTGTCTAACGTGATCTCATGAATATGAGTGCCACAGATATGCAGTGTCTTTAAATCTCGGACCTCAGATGAATGCAGTTCATTAAGAAACATTTGGTTCAATAACTTCAAACTCTGCAGACGTCTAGAGTTGACCAACAGAATAGAACCTGGTTCAATGTTCACCAGATTCCAATTGTCCAATGTGAGATGTTTCAGTTGTGTCAAAGGCAGAAAGTAGCCTGACGATTGAGACATCGTAGTAACATTATAATTTGTTAAGGTGAGGTTTACTACCTGCCCCAGGTACTGAAACGCCCGTACGGGAGGCTGTGATGAACGGTTCCCACTGAGGAACAGCACATTCAGTGATAGCTACTAATATTTTTAAAAGCACGGTCACTAACTGAACCGATGGCGTTGTCACGCAAATCTCATCATCATCATCAAGTGCCGTGCCGGCTGGCGTAGGCGTTCATGGCTCTCCATAGATCTCGGTCTTTGGTTTTCTGGATCAACTCTGCTGCTGATATTCCTCCATGCCACCGTCTCAATCCATCCAGCATCACTTCTCTTGGTCTACCTCTGCCTCTCTTCCCCTCGATCTTTCCAGTTGTCACGATGTTCTCCAATGCCTCTCTTCTCATCACATGACCGAGGAAAGCTGTTTGTCTCTGTCTTATTGTTGTATATAATGTTCTAGTTTCATTAGCCTGTTTCAGGCAGTCGTCGTTAGTTACTCTGGCAGTCCAAGGAATTCGCAACATTCGTCTCAGGAACCACATCTCTGTTGCTTCTAATTTCTTCTTAATTTGTTCATTTACATTCCAAGATTCACTGCCATACAGCAAAACTGGTTCTACATAGCATTTCAGCACTCTCTTTCTTACATTCAGTGATAGTGACTTATTGCATAAGATACTCTTCATTTTCTGAAATGCGGCTTTTGCCTGCCCTATTCTGCTCCTAATCTATGTTGTACATCTTCCATCTGATGTTATAAATGCCCCTTTTTTTTTTTTTTTTTTTTTGCATATCCTTTTACAGGACTTAGCTGTCAACAGCAGCATCTTTCAGCTGTCAGTTGATCTCTTGGCAAGATTACGCTCAGTAGTTTGCCATTGCTTTCTGAGCGGCCGGCTCAGTATCCGCAAGTCACGAGCGGGGGTCGAACCACCTCAGTTCTCGCTCCGCTGCGAGACTCTGCGTGATAAAAGGGATTACAGAGAGAAAGTGTTATAACCCCACAGCCAGAGAGACCGGCATAAATGCCCCTAGGTATCTAAAATTATCAACTTGGTTAAGGATTTTCCCTTCTATTTCTATGTCACATTTTGGTGTCACCATTTTCTTTGATATTACCATTGTTAATGTTTTCTTGATATTCAAGGAGAGTCAGTGTGATATTCAGATTACTCAGAATGTTGTCTCCCAGACTGACGATGCTATTGTTGTTGAGTTTTAGCTCGTCAATAGAGAACTGTGTACCGGAGCTGGGGATCACACTCAGACCTCGGGAAGTGCAGTCAACCGATATGCGCAATGTCACACAATAGTAGTCGAAACTCCTTCTGCAGGAAAATGACGGGAACAATGGGATCAAGAGTTCACATTCTGACGATTGTCCAGACACATCACATAATGCAAGGAAGACACCCACAGTGCTGCGTAGGAAGAACCATGGTCTTGAAAATGGCCTCATGATATCTGCAATGTTGGTTTCATGCACGTTTCCTGTAGGAAGTGTGACAATTGCCGTGTTAACAGACCCTGCGGCAGACAAGCAGTGGGTCACACAAAGTCCGTGGCTCGATCCAGGAAAGAAGCGTGATCTACTTCTAGTTTAAAAGACACTTACTTCACTTATAAGCCCTACCCCATGGACTTCACATGGAGCTGATCAAGTGGAGTAACCTCGGTCAGTATCAGAAGTTCAATTACCAGTTTTCAGATGTTTATTATTGTCCACCTGAAGTACACCATACGATACTTTGAGGAAGCTACTAGTGACGTCTCCCAGGTAACACCTGATGCGGTTATATACACCGTGTTTCACCAGCGCATGTTTGTATACGTGGCGTTTTCGACAACTGTTCAAAGCAAGGCAATGGGTGTCGTCCACGTACACGCTTCAGACAACTCCACGTTACGTATCAGTCCAAGGCACCACGTACACACTGTGGTAGAAGTTGTGTATGCTTACAGATACAAGGTGGTCCTGGCCAAGATGTACCTTAGGGTTTCAGCAGACCAGGAGTATCACGTGTACGAAGCTTTGAATGATGCCAGGGGACTTAGGTTCAAGAGAGGCAGGTCTTGGGTGGCACAAGTTGAACACACAATCAGTCAGGAGTGTGGGATGGGCAGGTCTTGTGTAGCACAAGTTGAAGACACAATCAGTCAGGTGTGTGGGGAATAGGCAGGTCTTGTGTGGCACAAGCTTTAGATACAATCAGTCAGCAGGTCTTGGGTGGTAAAAGTTGAAGACAAAATCAGTCAGGTGTGTGTGATGGGCAGGTCTTGTGTGGCACAAGCTGTAGGGTGACCCTATCAGCCAATTGTGTATCCATACATGGACAGACGGAGTATCCACACATGGACAGACGGAGTATCCATACATGGGCAGACGGAGTATCCACAAATAGACAGACGGAGTATCCACACATGGACAGACGGAGTATCCACACATGGAAAGACGGAGTATGCATACATGGACAGACGGAGTATCCACACATGGACAGACGGAGTATCCACACATGGACAGACGGAGTATCCACACATGGGCAGACGGAGTATCCACACATGGGCAGACGGAGTATCCACAAATAGACAGACGGAGTATCCACACATGGACAGACGGAGTATCCACACATGGAAAGACGGAGTATGCATACATGGACAGACGGAGTATCCACACATGGACAGACGGAGTATCCACACATGGACAGACGGAGTATCCATCAAAGACAGACGGAGTATCCATACATGGACAGACGGAATATCCATACATTGACAGATGGAGTATCCATACATGGACAGACGAAGTATCCATCAAAGACAGACGGAGTATCCATACATGGACAGACGGAGTATCCATACATGGACAGACGAAGTATCCATACATGGACAGACGAAGTATCCATCAAAGACAGACGGAGTATCCACACATGGACAGACGAAGTATCCGCACATGGACAGACGGAGTATCCACACATGGACAGACGGAATATCCACACATTGACAGACGAAGTATCCACACATGGACAGACGGAGTATCCACACATGGATAGATGGAGTATCCACACATGGACAGATGGAGTATCCATACATGGACAGACGGAGTATCCACACATGGACAGATGGAGTATCTACACATGGACAGATGGAGTATCCACACAAGGACAGACGGAGTATCCACACATGAACAGACGGAGTATCCACACATGGATAGATGGAGTATCCACACATGGACAGACGGAGTATCAATACATGGACAGATGGAGTATCCACACATGGATAGACGAAGTATCCACACATGGACAGACGGAGTATACACACATGGACAGACGAAGTATCCATCAAAGACAGACGGAGTAGCCATCAAAGACAGACGGAGTATCCATACATGGACAGATGAAGTATCCATACATGGACAGACGGAGTATCCATCAAAGACAGACGGAGTATCCATACATGGACAGATGGAATATCTATACATGGACAGACGATGTATGCATACATGGACAGACGAAGTATCCATCAAAGACAGACGGAGTATCCATACATGGACAGACGGAGTATCCATACTTGGACAGACGAAGTATCCATCAAAGACAGACGGAGTATCCATACATGGACAGACGGAGTATCCACACATGGACAGATGGAGTATCCACACAAGGACAGACGGAGTATCCACACATGAACAGACGGAGTATCCACACATGGACAGATGGAGTATCCATACATAGACAGATGGAGTATCCACACATGGACAGATGGAGTATCCATACATGGACAGACAGAGTATCCATACATAGACAGACGGAGTATCCATACATAGACAGACGGAGCATCCACACATAGACAGACGGAGAATCCACACATGGAGAGATGGAGTATCCATACATGGACAGACAGAGTATCCATACATAGACAGACGGAGTATCCATACATAGACAGACGGAGTATCCATACATGGACAGACGGAGTATCCACACATGGACAGACGGAATATCCGTACATGGACAGACGGAGTCAAACGGAGTATCCACAAATGGACAGACGGAGTATCCACACATGGACAGACGGAGTATCCACACATGGAAAGACGGAGTATGCATACATGGACAGACGGAGTATCCACACATGGACAGACGGAGTATCCACACATGGGCAGACGGAGTATCCACACATGGACAGACGGAGTATCCATACATGGACAGACGGAGTATCCATACATGGATAGACGGAGTATCCATCAAAGACAGACGGAGTATCCATACATGGACAGACGGAATATCCATACAGTGACAGACGGAGTATCCATACATGGACAGACGAAGTATCCATCAAAGACAGTCGGAGTATCCATACATGGACAGACGGAGTATCCATACATGGACAGACGGAGTATCCATACATGGACAGACGAAGTATCCATCAAAGACAGACGGAGTATCCACACATGGACAGACGAAGTATCCGCACATGGACAGACGGAGTATCCACACATGGACAGACGGAATATCCACACATTGACAGACGAAGTATCCACATATGGACAGACGGAGTATCCACACATGGATAGATGGAGTATCCACACATGGACAGATGGAGTATCCATACATGGACAGACGGAGTATCCACACATGGACAGATGGAGTATCTACACATGGACAGATGGAGTATCCACACAAGGACAGACGGAGTATCCACACATGAACAGACGGAGTATCCACACATGGATAGATGGAGTATCCACACATGGACAGACGGAGTATCAATACATGGACAGATGGAGTATCCACACATGGACAGACGGAGTATCCACACATGGATAGACGAAGTATCCACACATGGACAGACGGAGTATTCACACATGGACAGACGAAGTATCCATCAAAGACAGACGGAGTATCCATACATGGACAGACGGAGTATCCATACATGGACAGACGAAGTATCCATACATGGACAGACGAAGTATCCATCAAAGACAGACGGAGTATCCACACATGGACAGACGAAGTATCCGCACATGGACAGACGGAGTATCCACACATGGACAGACGGAATATCCACACATTGACAGACGAAGTATCCACACATGGACAGACGGAGTATCCACACATGGATAGATGGAGTATCCACACATGGACAGATGGAGTATCCATACATGGACAGACGGAGTATCCACACATGGACAGATGGAGTATCTACACATGGACAGATGGAGTATCCACACAAGGACAGACGGAGTATCCACACATGAACAGACGGAGTATCCACACATGGATAGATGGAGTATCCACACATGGACAGACGGAGTATCAATACATGGACAGATGGAGTATCCACACATGGATAGACGAAGTATCCACACATGGACAGACGGAGTATTCACACATGGACAGACGAAGTATCCATCAAAGACAGACGGAGTAGCCATCAAAGACAGACGGAGTATCCATACATGGACAGATGAAGTATCCATACATGGACAGACGGAGTATCCATCAAAGACAGACGGAGTATCCATACATGGACAGATGGAATATCTATACATGGACAGACGATGTATGCATACATGGACAGACGAAGTATCCATCAAAGACAGACGGAGTATCCATACATGGACAGACGGAGTATCCATACTTGGACAGACGAAGTATCCATCAAAGACAGACGGAGTATCCATACATGGACAGACGGAGTATCCACACATGGACAGATGGAGTATCCACACAAGGACAGACGGAGTATCCACACATGAACAGACGGAGTATCCACACATGGACAGATGGAGTATCCATACATAGACAGATGGAGTATCCACACATGGACAGATGGAGTATCCATACATGGACAGACAGAGTATCCATACATAGACAGACGGAGTATCCATACATAGACAGACGGAGCATCCACACATAGACAGACGGAGAATCCACACATGGAGAGATGGAGTATCCATACATGGACAGACAGAGTATCCATACATAGACAGACGGAGTATCCATACATAGACAGACGGAGTATCCATACATGGACAGACGGAGTATCCACACATGGACAGACGGAATATCCGTACATGGACAGACGGAGTCAAACGGAGTATCCACAAATGGACAGACGGAGTATCCACACATGGACAGACGGAGTATCCACACATGGAAAGACGGAGTATGCATACATGGACAGACGGAGTATCCACACATGGACAGACGGAGTATCCACACATGGACAGACGGAGTATCCACACATGGACAGACGGAGTATCCATACATGGACAGACGGAGTATCCATACATGGACAGACGGAGTATCCATCAAAGACAGACGGAGTATCCATACATGGACAGACGGAATATCCATACAGTGACAGACGGAGTATCCATACATGGACAGACGAAGTATCCATCAAAGACAGTCGGAGTATCCATACATGGACAGACGGAGTATCCATACATGGACAGACGGAGTATCCATACATGGACAGACGAAGTATCCATCAAAGACAGACGGAGTATCCACACATGGACAGACGAAGTATCCGCACATGGACAGACGGAGTATCCACACATGGACAGACGGAATATCCACACATTGACAGACGAAGTATCCACATACGGACAGACGGAGTATCCACACATGGATAGATGGAGTATCCACACATGGACAGATGGAGTATCCATACATGGACAGACGGAGTATCCACACATGGACAGATGGAGTATCTACACATGGACAGATGGAGTATCCACACAAGGACAGACGGAGTATCCACACATGAACAGACGGAGTATCCACACATGGATAGATGGAGTATCCACACATGGACAGACGGAGTATTCACACATGGACAGACGAAGTATCCATCAAAGACAGACGGAGTAGCCATCAAAGACAGACGGAGTATCCATACATGGACAGATGAAGTATCCATACATGGACAGACGGAGTATCCATCAAAGACAGACGGAGTATCCATACATGGACAGACGGAATATCTATACATGGACAGACGATGTATGCATACATGGACAGACGAAGTATCCATCAAAGACAGACGGAGTATCCATACATGGACAGACGGAGTATCCATACATGGACAGACGGAGTATCCATACATGGACAGACGAAGTATCCATCAAAGACAGACGGAGTATCCATACATGGACAGATTGAGGATCCATACATGGATAGACGGAGAATCCACACATGGACAGATGGAGTATCCATACATAGACAGATGGAGTATCCACACATGGACAGATGGAGTATCCATACATGGACAGACAGAGTATCCATACATAGACAGACGGAGTATCCATACATAGACAGACGGAGTATCCACACATAGACAGACGGAGAATCCACACATGGACAGATGGAGTATCCATACATGGACAGACAGAGTATCCATACATAGACAGACGGAGTATCCATACATAGACAGACGGAGTATCCATACATGGACAGACGGAGTATCCACACATGGACAGACGGAATATCCGTACATGGACAGACGGAGTCAAACGGAGTATCCACAAATGGACAGACGGAGTATCCACACATGGACAGACGGAGTATCCACACATGGAAAGACGGAGTATGCATACATGGACAGACGGAGTATCCACACATGGACAGACGGAGTATCCACACATGGGCAGACGGAGTATCCACACATGGACAGACGGAGTATCCATACATGGACAGACGGAGTATCCATACATGGATAGACGGAGTATCCATCAAAGACAGACGGAGTATCCATACATGGACAGACGGAATATCCATACAGTGACAGACGGAGTATCCATACATGGACAGACGAAGTATCCATCAAAGACAGTCGGAGTATCCATACATGGACAGACGGAGTATCCATACATGGACAGACGGAGTATCCATACATGGACAGACGAAGTATCCATCAAAGACAGACGGAGTATCCACACATGGACAGACGAAGTATCCGCACATGGACAGACGGAGTATCCACACATGGACAGACGGAATATCCACACATTGACAGACGAAGTATCCACATATGGACAGACGGAGTATCCACACATGGATAGATGGAGTATCCACACATGGACAGATGGAGTATCCATACATGGACAGACGGAGTATCCACACATGGACAGATGGAGTATCTACACATGGACAGATGGAGTATCCACACAAGGACAGACGGAGTATCCACACATGAACAGACGGAGTATCCACACATGGATAGATGGAGTATCCACACATGGACAGACGGAGTATTTACACATGGACAGACGAAGTATCCATCAAAGACAGACGGAGTAGCCATCAAAGACAGACGGAGTATCCATACATGGACAGATGAAGTATCCATACATGGACAGACGGAGTATCCATCAAAGACAGACGGAGTATCCATACATGGACAGACGGAATATCTATACATGGACAGACGATGTATGCATACATGGACAGACGAAGTATCCATCAAAGACAGACGGAGTATCCATACATGGACAGACGGAGTATCCATACATGGACAGACGGAGTATCCATACATGGACAGACGAAGTATCCATCAAAGACAGACGGAGTATCCATACATGGACAGATTGAGGATCCATACATGGATAGACGGAGAATCCACACATGGACAGATGGAGTATCCATACATAGACAGATGGAGTATCCACACATGGACAGATGGAGTATCCATACATGGACAGACAGAGTATCCATACATAGACAGACGGAGTATCCATACATAGACAGACGGAGTATCCACACATAGACAGACGGAGAATCCACACATGGACAGATGGAGTATCCATACATGGACAGACGGAGTATCCATACATAGACAGACGGAGTATCCATACATGGACAGGCGGAGTATCCACACATGGACAGACGGAATATCCGTACATGGACAGACGGAGTCAAACGGAGTATCCATACATGGACAGACGGAGTATCCATCATGGACAGACGGAGTATCCTGTCACTTGTCGTCCCGGGAGGAACGTGGAATCAACAAGCACACCTTTAAGCTTATTATTCTTTGGGATTATTGACAGACTTCTGTCTACACTCCTCCCTTCCGTCTTCTATTCCATATATCTCTCTCTTTCTCTCTCTTTCTCTCATATTCCTTCATCACATACTCCGACAACAGTTTCCTTCAGCAATTAATAAAATATTTATTAATAAAACTATGTCTGGTGTATGTATGGACTGTGTATATGTATTTGGTAGTGTCTTATATTGTGGGTGCAAGATAGGACTCTGAATGTTTCGTCTCCGTATCTCTTCTCTCGTCGGCATTCAGCCAGTCAAAGATACATCACACATATATGGACAGTTCTCTCCCGGGTTTGCTCTTTTCCGATTGAGTCTGGTCGTATCGTGAAGTTGTTCAAAGTCTGGTCACAGTGAAATAATCATAATCCAGTAAGTCTATGACTTCGCCAGAGTCTGCTTCAAGAAGTTAATAATCCAACACTGAAACCACATCACCACAGTCTAACACGGTGTCTATATTGACTATGAATGTTCTGACTTATCTATTGTCTCTTTTCTATTAGTCTACCATGCAAAAGTATGCAGTTGTATTTTTCTTTTACTTTCATCAGTTTAATCGTCCTTTTCCATTTTACTTTGGTTATCTGGATATTCTTTTATTATTTTCAGAGTTCATTTAGGGCTATGGGTTATATCGTCTCACAATTAGAACCTGTCTTTGTTATTCATTGTTCTAGTGAGGTATTTGATCTCCGCCCAAGTGAAGTACCTTGAGTTTATCGTCTCTGATTGTATCAGGATACTTCTAGTGAAACCTGTGAGTGATAGATAACCAGGTGATATAAATCTGCTTCAGATTTATACTTATGTGAGAGCATTTCTCCCGGCTGCACTAAGACGCTTCCGAAAAGATACTCTGACATAAGCCATATGAGTTCACTAAAGTCTAAACGATTAACTAAAAAACAAAGAAATGATAACCGTAAAGCACAGACACCTAGTCCACTATGCTATACTATTACGCTAAGGCTACAATACCTCATATACTCTATGGTAATCCAGGAATTGAAATACACTAGCGAATAAAACACTAATATCCCATCTCCTTTCAACAATAAGGGACGTGTATTTCTTTCCACACACAGGATGCATAGATATCTCTGCCCAGTTTGGAACACCCACTAAAACAGAAAACCCAGTTTCTACTATTTATATTGGGCCTCCCATTCTCCGTTATTGTTTGATGTTCATACAGCAACAGTCGTATTTTGCCGTATCCTTCACATCAAAATTCTGTGAAGTCACGTATACGTTAGTGGCGCTCCGTCTCGTCTCTCCTTCGTCTCGTCCTCCGTTCTTCCGCTGTTTCCCTGTGTTCCCCTACGCTAGTACTTCAAAGCGTCCGAACTCTTGGATCACCGCCTTCGTGCGTTCCCCCGTTGTCGAAGTCTCCCCGTCGTTCTGTCCTTTGAAGTAGATGGACAATGACCCCTCACACTGTATCCTATTTTTATACCAGTCGGTCAATGATCTTTAATTTATCCTCATCTCAGACTGAAGTACTCGATTGTTAACCCTCCTCCTACATTGTAGTTTATATGTAAGTTATCAAGGAATCACTAAACTAACAGTTTCCCGTGACATATCCATACATGGACAGACGGAGTATCAATCATGGATAGACGGAGTATCCATATATGGACAGACGGAGTATCCATACATGGACAGACAGAGTATCCATATATGGACAGACGGAGTATCCATACATGGACAGACGGAGTATCCGTACATGGACAGACGGAGTATCAATCATGGATAGACGGAGTATCAATCATGGATAGACGGAGTATCAATCATGGATAGACGGAGTATCAATTATGGATAGACGGAGTATCAATCGTGGACAGACGGAGTATCAATCATTGATAGACGGAGTATCAATCATGGATAGACGGAGTATCAATCATGGATAGACGGAGTATCAATCACGGACAGACGGAGTTGTCGGATGTATAGATTGATGGCTCAATCCCAAAGAGAGAAATGATGCTAAATTCTTTTTTCCCAATGTGATCCTGCCCGTTTAATTATGTTAACCTTTAATGGCTCAGTTGCTTGAGTCCATAAATAGAGTTTCAGAGAACCAAGGAATTCCTCTAGGAAAAACAATTACAAGTATTTCCCCTTTTATACCAAAAATCCCTTTTTGGCGGTTCCTTGCCTCGCCTCTCTCAGATAACCTAATATTATCTAGGGTAGTTTTGATTAAACTAATTGACTATGACAAATAAAAAAAAAATATTATACTTATGAAAGGCAATGACTTCTTATTTTTTTCATCATTTATTAACTGTATAGTGACTACTGAATAGTATTTTTTTGGAAAAATATAAATTCAATTACATCAAGTACATGCATGAAAAATCAGAAATCATTTAATCAAAGTCTTTACACATATTTCCAGCAGTGACTCCCTTCCTCACTTAGACTTGAGACTACAGGTAATTTTGCAATTAAATTTCCTACTGATTTTCTTCAGTAGTAAATCTGAAATAGAAAATTTGGTCTGCCCTCCCTTGTCTTGACTTGTGGGCTATGAGGTCCTGCTCCAAGCAGTTGCTGGGTTTGTGTTCCCCTTCAGTGTGTTGTTACTTCCAGGCTTGTAGAATTTAGTGATTCATTCATTGCCTATAAGACAAATGGAACTTTTGCAGGTGGATAAGTTTCTGCACTACTCTATCAAGGGCATCACTCAACCAGGTTCTCACTCAACAAGGTGCTACATTCACAAATGCTGCATTCAACAAGGTGTTGCAAGATCTAATGGCACTAAGCCACTATCTGAAATTCAGCAATCAACATACATCTAATCATACCATCAATATGACAGAAATTCAATGCTGTAAGTAACCAACAAGTTAAATCAATAAGAGGAATCTTGTTCTTAGAGAAAATAAACATAGGAGAAAGATAGTCTTGGTGTTCTCAAGTAGTTATCACCAACTTAATTGTTTGTTCTCCGTCTAATCTTCCACTATCAGGTGTTCAAGACTTAACTAGCAGATGTGCAGTTTCATCTTCACCTATGCCTGTCCTTCAGGGTCTACAGTTAAGTAATACCTTGATTGATTTAGAATAGACAATCATGTTGATGATTCTCTTCTGTACCTAGTTTTGTTCTCTATATCTTTTCCCATTAAAAGAAAAAGGTCTCATACATTAAGGGTTTTAAAAATAATTCCCCATTGTAATGAGTGTTTGTTTATAAACAGTATAAGTACATCATGGAATCCATTTTGGTATAGTATTCATGTGAATTTCTAATCAAAAGTTTCAAGGCGAGTATACCCCCTCCTTTTCATCGTGTCTATACTGAGGTTGTACTGCATTTATCATCATCATCATGCTCATTATAATCATTATCATCATCATATCATTATCATTATTATCATCATAATATCATTATCATCAATATCATTATATCATTTTCACCATCATCATTATAATTACATCATTATCATTACATTAAAGTCGTCATCATCATCATCATCATCATCATCATCATCATCATCATCATCATCATCATCATCATCATCATCATTGTATTACATTCATCAGGACACTAACCATATGTGGTAACAGGAGTGACATGAAATACAAAGTGGATTTTGCTTAAGACACAAAACCAGATGCTTGTAGTACGTGTAATGTAGTGTGGGTTGTGTCGTGCTTAGGGCACAAACCAGATGAAGGTCCCATAAGTGATATATGATACAAAGTGTCATGCGTTGGAGTGCACTAAATGATTAATTATTGTTTTGGGTTATGCCGAACATATCTCTGCTGATTGACAGGACATTACACATCAAAGTTGCCTTCTATAATGAGATTGTTTGTTAGCTTATACCCTTTTCGGCATGTTTCTTCATTCACTCATTCTCAGACATAATATTTATATGTATGGATGATCATTACACTCAGTCTTCAGACACATTCATGTCCGCTTGGATGACAATCAAGCATATGCATGTGCTTTACACAGAATCCATTCACAGATTCAACCACAATGACATTACAATGAAATCTCATAATTCTAACATCCTTCATCAGAAATTATATTATTTTCCTGTATGATATTTAGTCATTCATACTGATGTGTTGTTGTTTTTTTTCTTCAAATAATACATTCACATCTGTTAAACAATAATGAAATCACACATTAATCTCCACAGACACGCTCTCAACAATGACATAGATTTATGTGATCATTAGACATAATTATGATATTCTCAAAGGATACTTCCTCATGTGTAGCAATAATGAAAACACACATGGATCCCCACATTCTCTCATAGATTTATGTTATATACTCAATCCACATTCAGGCATTATGAATCGTAACCATTCTTGCATGCCGGTTGACTAAGTGTTATTATGTGGCACAAATATTAATTCCACATGTTTACAACATTGAAAATACATTCGACTCACCACATGGGTGCTTTTACCCAACACACACAATTATGATCCCTATAGGAATCTATTTGGTTCTCATGTGTTCATGAAATACAAGAAAACTACTTATTTGTTCAGGTGCTCATGTCAAAAAATCTACTTGACTAATGCGCACACATAATTAAAAATACTTGACTATTGCACATTACACTAATTGCTCTTACCAATGCTGGCACGTGTAAACTAGTTTTCTTAAATCTTAAGTTACTCAACACTCCTAAATCACTACTGAATAAACTTAACTAATATAAAATATAGCATTGTTTACCTCATTCTTTGGAATGGCCCCAATCACCACATGTCAACAACATGATGTAAGGACTCGATTTGGCTTGTTTCCAAATCTACTGGCTGCTGGATTTCTGGTCGTACTCTTCTCACTAGAATTAGCTTTATAACATGCTCGTAGCGAGTAGAGCTACCAATTTCCACAGACACAGTCGCCTTTCTTGTAGTTACAACGAGTTTGTGGCAAGTGAGACCCTTAGACCGGTTGTTGCTGCCTTTATCACAGCTTTTCCGCTCCCAGTGTTTCATTGGGTGTCGCTGATGCTCCTATTGTCGTAAATGAGCCGTACATTTAGGATGTTTCGTAGCAGAACAAACTATTCTTGTTGCGGTGTCAATACTCCAGTGTTGTATGGAGAAATATTCACAGCGCTGTTACGGGTTGTGAAACTATTGTGACAAAATATATCACATGGCTCCCCTCTCAGACTGTTGTTCGCCTGAATAACTATAGCTTTCAGCAACCGTAACAAGCTGATATTTCCTCTCATCCTTTTTACTCCCATTATTTTCTTCCTCATCTGATTCTTGCACAGAATCTTCAATAGGATGTCTGCTTAGAAAATCTGTTCCTACGTTTATCCTTCCTTGGACATATTCTACTTGAAATGAATAGGGTTGTAGGAGTAACGACCATCTCATTAGTCGAGCATTTGAGTTTCTGGAGGCTGCCAGGAACGTGATAGGTTGATGATTGCACAGTATTGTGAAATGTTTCTCATATAGGTACGCTTGGAACTTCTCTGCTGCCCAAACTAAAGCTAAACATTCTTTTTCAATGGTAGAATAATTGCGTTCGGCTGAATTCAATTTTCTACTCGCATAGGCAACTGGAAAGAGCATTGATTGATCCTCATCCATTCCTTGTAATAAGGTGGCACCAATTCCTATGTTGTTTGCGTCCGTCCTAAGTATTCATGGACGTGTTAGATCTGACAGATGAAGAACTGGTTTTGCTGTTAAAGCTTTCTTTAACTCCGCGTATGCTTTCTCGCAATCAGTACACCAAATAACATTCTCTGGTTCCCCTTTCCGAGTAAGATTTGTCAACGGAGATACGAGGGAATTGAAGTTTGGGATTATCTTTGGTAAAATTCGCAGAGGGATACAAAAGATCGAACATCCTTTTGGTTCTGGGTCGCGGTGCATTCCTTAGTTTCTCCATATTACCATTATGAGGTTTCATTTTGCCTTGAGATATTGTGTGTCCCAAAATATCTAATTACCCGAACCCAATCTGGCACGTCTTTGGTCTTGCTCTCAACCCCACTTCATTCAGGCGGTTGAGCAGTATCTTCAATGTCTCAAGATGTTCCTCGAATGTTTCTGTAGCAGTCAGGATGTCATCCATGAAATTGCTAAGATGTGGATTTTTCAATGGTCCTAAAAATTTCCTCATCGTCCGTGAAAAGACACTAGGCACATTGCTTAATCCGAAAGGAAGAACGTTAAATTCGTAGTGTCCATCAGGAGTGTTGAAGGCTAACCACGGTCTTACTTCCTTTTTCACTGGGATTTGATAATATCCTTTGCTGAGATCTATCTTTGTGAAGTATTTTGCTCTGCTGAGGCTGGTGAAAAGTTGATCTTGATCTGGCAGTGGTTCCGGTTGATACTCTGTTACAGCGTTCAGCTGCCTATAATCAATGCATAATTTATGTTCACCACTGGGTTTCCTCAATAGAACTACACTTGCATTATAAGGTGATTCAGAAGCTGATATTATCCCAGCTGAAAGCAGTTGTTAAATTTCATCTATGAGAGGTTTGGCTTTGGCGTATGGAACAGGGTAAGTTTTGACTTTCGCAGGTGTTGGATCTTTCAACTTCATGTCGAATTCTTCAAGATATGTCAGTCCTGGCTTGTCAGTTAGTACCTCTGCATAATTCTCTTAGCAGTTAACTAAGCACTTAACTAAGGATACAGAAATAAGCTATGCACATTATTCTTGGATGTACAAGAGATACAGCATGCAGGGCGATGCGCTACCGTCTTGATTTTCCAACCATTGAAGACATAATTCACGTCTGCAGAGCTCGTGCCTACCTCAGAGTTAACGTAAACACACAACATCCACTGCATAGTGAAATTATGAAGGTGAAGGGTAGCAGGTTAAAAAGAGGACGGTCGTGGATGGGTCAAGCCGAAGACATTCCTCAACAGGTGTGTTCACTTGAGAACTTAGAACCTGGCGAGGAGTGGGTACAAGTGCCAACATATTTCTGCACATCCTTTTCAGTTTCCATCCAACTAGACAGAAAATGCAGACAAGAAAACCTGGCAGCTGTAAAGGCGGAAGTACACGCGTTGATTTTTGAGAATTCGCTAGACGGCGATGCTGTCAATTACACAGATGAGTCGGTCGTCCGACATGTGAGAAGCTCATGGGCCTTTACGGCTCGGGACGGAGGGAGAATTGTGAAGGAGGACTCTGGTGCTTTTGCTGAGACCACAAGTAGCCTGACTATGGAAGTCATGGCAGTAAGTAAAGCAATAACATGGCTCGAGACACAGACATGCACTCGGGCATGTTTCCATAGTGACTCAATGAACATGCTCCAGAGGATAGAGATGGGGGGATCCGAAGAGAATGGTTGCTGTCTCTGGAGCGGTCTAGGGTGGCAAAGATTAGTTTCATCTTCGTGTCAGGGCATGCGGGAGTACAAGGGAATGAGTGGGCTGACTAGCTCGCAGATAACGCTACTGTGGAGGGCGGACGCGCCATGGACCAGGCTGACATTCTGAATGCTCTACGAGAAGTAAGACTTTTGCGAGAACCAAGTGATGACTGTGAATCTACAACCATGGCCAGACTGCGAGAATAGCAAATTAAAAGAGGGGTGGCCAAACAAGAACACTACGCAGGAAGCCAAAGAAGACTGATAAACCAACACAGAACTAGTGTCTTTAGCCGCTACACGGTGCGGGATTTGCTGAGGAAGGGATCCGAGCACTTATGGACTGAATGGTTCGATGTGCAATGAGGATGATCTGTCGACTAACTAACTAACTAACTATTTCTAAGCACTCTCGAATCTGCTGCTGCTGATCCGTCGTTAATGATGGGCTAATGTCCACATCTCGATAACTCTCTTTGAACTGCAGAGGATACTCAACTCCCATTGAGTTTCCATGTTCAAATTCTGTTGCTACGGCCATTGCTATCAAATGTTCTGTCTCGGTGGCGGGTCTCTCGTTGTACTTTCGTAATAAGTTGAGATGAAAGATTTTCTCATTCATCTTTATAGAAATCTTGTAGTTTGTTCTGGAACTGTTCTCCTTTACTACATAAGGTCCTTTCCAACCGATCTGCAACGTGTTTTGACTCGTGGAAAGAAGTAATAGCACCTTTTCTCCCACTTCTAACTCTCTATCTTTCTTGTTGAAATCTTTGGCCATTCTAAGCCGTCCTTGTCGTAGATTGGTTGCGGCTAATTTCCAGCCAAGTTGAAGTCGTTGTTTTAACTCTTCCACATATGTGGATGTAGTCACAACAGTTTCATCAACTTAATCATCAGTCCATGTGCGAAGTAAAGCTTCTAATGGTCCCTTGACTGGACGACCGAATAATAATGTTGCTGGTGCAATCCCCATAGATTTGTGTGGTACGTCTCGGTACGCAAAAAGTGCGGCCGGAATGTATGTATCCCACGCCTCTGGTTTTTCTTGAGTTAGTTTATTCAAGATGGTTATTAGGGTCCCATTACATCTTTCCACAGCTCCCTTTGAAGCATCGTGATATGGAGAAGAACATAACTGCCTAGACTGGAACAGTCTAAAAACTTCCTCCATTAAATTTCCTTTGAACTGTGATCCGTTGTCAGCCAGGATCCGGATTGGAAATCCTTATCCGATAAATATACCAAGTAGAGCTTCTGCTACATCCTTGGAATCACTCGATGGCATCGGCACAGCTTCCGCCCGCATCGAGCATGTGCCTACGAGTGTTAGTATGAGTCGATTCCTCTTCTTTGCCTGAGTGAGAAGTCCGACTATGGGCACAGCCGCTTTCTCGAATGGTGTGCTAATGATGGGCATTTCCCCTAATGTCGCTGGTGGTATCCAGTGTTTTGGGGCTACACTCTGACATTCTAGGCATGATTTGACTTCTCGTTGAATGTCCGCGTTCATTCCCCGCCAATAGTAGTGGGTTGAGATTAGTTGCGTTGTTGCGTTGATTCCCATATGTCCGCTCAACGGCATACTGTGTCCCATCTCAAGTATTTTCGTTCTGTAAGTAGTTGGAACAACAAGTTGAGAATACTCTTGCCCTAACTGTCCTGCCTTTCGGTGAAGACTTAAATTCTTCATGTAGACATCATCTTTCCTAGAAGGTGTAAGCGATTTTGGCACCTTACGAAAGCATGTCCCAAGTGAACTATCTGTTGCTTGGGCTTGTTTTAAATCTTCTGCTTGAAGATTTGTTGGGTCGTTGTTGTTGGAGATTGTTTAGCCTGTTGGCGTGTAGTCACTGCTAATGATATCATCGGCTGTACTGGTTCTCCTAAGAAGACGTATCAACATCCGAGCATAACAAGGTAGATTGGGTCCTCCGTGATCGCTGCTCTGATTTCTCCCGTAACATAGCGTGAAGTTTTGCTGACCTTGGCAACAGGAAGTGTCATAGGCACGGAAGTTTTCAGAAATCCCTGTATTTCGACGGTTTCATCTGTAACTTGCTCTGGGTTTACCAATGAGGCTTGTACAATTGCACCGAAAAATAAACCTGTATCATAGAGACATTCCACTGTCCATCCGTTCAGGTTTACATATTCCATGATTGGCAGTTTCGAGTTGGTGTTCCGTTGCTTGCCCTTATGGAACGACCATTCCGGTTACTTCTCGCTGCTTTAGGTTTTACCGCACAGGCTGTGGTAAGAGGTTGAGGTTTGTTTTTGCAACCCTTTGTGTTGTGAGTATGAGTTTTACAATGGCTGCAGTAGGCCTTCTTCTCCCCTTTCTCCTGCTGATACTGATTTGTAGTGGTATTATTTGATCCATTAGAACCATTCGGTTTGCTGGATTTCGGTCCTCCCTTATCTTTGGTCTTCTGACGGAATTCGCGAGGAAGATTGTTGGTAGTTCGTTGATCACCTCCCACCTCTTTCTGCGACTTTTCATATCTCTCCGCCAAAGTAATGATGGATTCCAATCTCTCAGCTCCATTTTGTGTGAGAAATGCTCTCATGTTCTAAGACATTTTCTGTTTAAGTTGATCTATTAGAAACATTTCTTGTAGATCTTGGTAGGATTCCGAAAATCTAGACATGGTACGACATTTGTTTACGTAGGATTTCAATCGTTCTACATATTGGGAAAAGTTTTCTCCGGCTTCCTTCCGAGCAGCCCTGAACTGTTTCTTGTAGTTCTCTACATCTATTTCAAACCTGGCTAATAAAGCTTGTTTTAGGGTGTTATAATTGCCAAAATCCTCCAGTCATATCCTAGAAAATACTTCGTACGTGATTCCGCAAAGTCCTTGTGACAATTTAACCGCCCATTTGGTCTCGTCCAATCCGAACATCACTCATCCTCTCGAATCTTGATAAGTAATTTTCAATGATGGAAAAGACATGGCGTTGACTTGAACTGCAGCTGTTTCACTTTGTGGTTCAGCTGAAGATCTAATTTGATCTGTTGAGGAGTTATGTTGGTTCATGATTTCCAGTCATTGTTGTTTCATTGTCCAGCCTCATCATTTCCAGTTCATGTTGTTGTCTTCTTTAATCCATTTCCTTCTCAGTTTGTAGACGCTTTTCTTCCTTTTCCTTCTCAGCTTGTAGGCGTTCATGTTTTTCGAACTCATCGCTAACATATTGAGCTAACTCCTTACCTGATAGGTCGCACTGCTTACCAGTCTCCATGAAAAGATTTCTCAGTCCTTCGGTGTATGACATTCTTACCTTTTTCTTGTCTTCTCTGAAGGTGATTACACTTGTAAACCTGGAGAATAGACTTTAAGCAAAGTACGAATGTCTAGTTAGAGATCTACCTAACTTTACCTATATCTAATGATATGATAACTTCTGACTAGGTGAATATTACAATTCTAACCTGATTCATTCTACTTTCTGATTAAACAAATCCCGGATGAACCTCCAATTTGTCGGATGTATAGATTGATGGCTCAATCACAAAGAGAGAAAGGATGCTAAATGCCTTTTCCGCAATGTGAACCTGCCCGTTTAGTTATGTTAACATTTAATGGCTCAGTTGCTTGAGTCCATAAATAGAGTTTCAGAGAACCAAGGAATACCTCTAGGAAAAACAATTACAAGTATTTCCCCTGTTATACCCAAAATCCTCTTTTGGTGGTCCTTGCATCTCCTCTCTCAGTTAACCAAATTTTATCTCGGGTAGTTTTGATTAAACTAATTGACTATGATAAGTAAAAAAAAATATTGCACTTATGAAAGGCAATGACTTCTTTTTTTTTAAATTATTATTATTTATTGACTATATATTGACTACTGAATAGTATTGTTTTGGAAAAACATAAATTCAGTTACATGAAGTACATGTATGAAAAATCAGAAATCAGTTAAACCAAGTCTTTACACATATTTCCAGCAGTGACTCCCTTCCTCACATAGACTTGAGACTACAGGTAATTTTGCAATTAAATTTCCTACTGATTTTCTTTAGTAGTAAATCTGAAATAGAAAATTTGGTCTGCCCTCCATTGTCTTGACTTGTGGGCTATGAGTGCCATGCGGCGCACATCAACAATACAGATTTGAAAGAGCTAAAATTACAAGTGCGACACTGACAGTGAACGCACACGCGTAGATATTGGAAACGGGACGTCATAGAGAGAGACGGGGAACAGCCATGAAAGAAGGAAGGCACACTGTTATCAGCAGGACAAGACCTTTGAGAAGCGAATGGAGAAAATGACTGAACATCCAGAGAATTTAATGAAACGAAGAATGAAGGAAGAAGCAAAGACAGATTGAGGAATGAACGCGATCCGGCACAGAATACAGACAGAAGTATAGGAATGAAATAAGATATGATAGGCCGACATTTCAGTTGGAGAATCACCAAAAGGTCATACAAGAACTAACACCCCAAGTACATGCGTGAATAATTCAATATAAAGTTTTATAGTTAGGAATATTGGTATGAACTATCAACACTGTAGATGATTGTGATATGACAAGCGATATGTATGTCTTTAATTATAGTCATGGTTAGTACGGCAGTGTGAGCAGGGATGATGGACTGTGTGATGGTATGATTTGCCTGCAGGTTATCTGTCTCACGGAATGCTACCCGAAAATAAATCCACGACTAGAAATTAAAACACTCTGTCAGTGTTATCGATCACGGTTTAACAGTTAAGTTGCAGAGTTCGAATTCGTTGTTATTAGAAGAATAATTCTAGACAATTGAAGCCAAATTTTGCTAAGGAAGAACCGCTAAAGATATAGAATAGTAGAATTACTCCTTGGCAATGAGGCCCTGCTCCAAGCAGTTACTGGATTTGTGTTCTCATTCAGTGTGTTGTTACTTCCAGGCTTGTAGAATAGTATACGTTGGCTCTTGGTTTTCTTTCCAATTTTGGCATTCCCCCAGCCCCCCCCCCCCCCCCGATCTCCAATTTCCCAATCACACATCCCTTAACTACATAACTCCCCACCCATACACTCATGCACACTCATATCCTCACCCATACACACATCACCACCCACCAACTAATTCCCAATCCAAAAACACACAACTACCAACCACACACACCCTCAACGCACCTATATAGTCCATCCACACACATCCACGGCCCACACACATCTTTCCACACACACACAATCCCTCATCCATACACTCATTTCTCAGACACATCCACCCACTCACGTACTCATCCATCAACCACCCACACCCACAATCCCCCACCAACCCATCAACACTTGCATCTCCCATCTACCCACCCACCCATACACACCCCAACAACCCAGTCAAACACACATCCACCACCCTCACATACATCCTGCACCCACCCGCACATCACACACCAAACCACACCCCACCCACTCAAACGCACCTCACCCAACTCCCCTCCCACACAACACCCCACGAATAAACTCATTCTCCCACCCACACACACATCTCCCACATGCATATCCCTATACATCCCCGCCCACACATCTCTCACCCACACACACATCTCCCCACCTACCCACATATCCCTCAACTACAAACACCCTCAACACCCACACATACATCCTCCACCCACTCATTTTACCCCATCCTCACTCACGCACTCCCACCCACACAGACATATCCCCCAATCACAGTCACATCTTTGCACTCATCCCCCAACCCACACACATCTCCCACAACATCTACCACACACCTATTCACCCACACATCCCTCACCCACACCCACCCAAATACACATTCCCTAACCACCCTCCCAACGCACCAACACCAACACACTTTCAACCATCCTCCAAATATCCCCCACCCACACACACATCCCTCACCCACACACAACATATCCTCCACCAACCACACATCCTTTTACCTATCCACACACCACCCACCCACACACAACCCCTCCACACATAATCCCCCACACCCCCACACACACAAATCCCTCACATACACACCCACATACAAATCTTCACATCTAGACACATACATGAGTACTCACATGATCACTGAAACTAGTATGAACAAACTCCCACACTTTACACAGACATACACTGACGATTGTCGTGAGCATTCTCGCAAAAAATTTTAAGAAATGGAGAAAGAATTGTTCATATACATTGTGTTGTGTAAAAATAAGTGATGCAATTCAACTCTCTCTCTCTCTCTCTCTTCTCTCTCTCTCTCTCTCTCTCTCTCTCTCTCTCTCTCTCTCTCTCTCTTTCTTTCTCTCTCTCTCTTTCTCACTCACTCCCTCCCTCCCTCACTCACTCAGTCACTCTCTCCTACTCGCTAACTCTCTCACTCACGTTACAGTAATGTTCTATTATACATGATAAGATCAATTGGCATACAAAATGATAATATGAAAGATGAGAATACACAAAAAATATGGAATTGCCAGTTACACGACATTCGCTCTCTCTCTCTCTCTCTCTCTCTCTCTCTCTCTCTCTCTCTCTCTCTCTCTCTCTCTCTCTCTCTCTCTCTCTCTCTCTCCCTCACTCTTTCTCTTTCTTACACAGGTACACACACACACACACACACACACACACACACACACACACACACACACACTCATTAACTCTCTCTCACTCATATTCAGAAAAACACAAAGTTCACCTGGTGGCTTTGCAAATGCGGTCTTTAAAAATGTAAGTAAAGTGCCGCAAAATTGTAGAGTTATATTTCGCATGAAATCCTAAAAGAAAATATCCGCATAAATCAAGTAACTGTGATGTGTACAAAGGTGACCATCCTATCATAGAGGTCCCAGTTAATGTTGATCTGGTTGCAAGAAGTCTCGAGTTTTCATCCCGGGCGACGGCCCCAGTTAATGTGGTATATTGGGAGGAGGATGCAGTACCCACCTCGGCCTGCCCCGTGATTAAGTCAAGCTACAAGGATGGGACTAACTTCGTCTGGAGGGGATGGGTCTTTGGAAGCCAAAGTGTCCCATATTGGCTCAGGAAATCAAGGGTTTTCCCGGGAATATTGATGATTTCCCTTCAAACGTTGCCTCCCCAGAAAAGGAGTTACTTATTTAGCTAGTGTCCCCCACTTGTATCCATTTTCCCTTATAGAAGAAACGGTTACAAGAAAATTTGTAAGATTTCAAGTTCTCCTTTATGAATAACTTGAAACCTGGGTGCTTACAATAGAACAGGACTGTGCTGTCTATTCATGATTACCCAACCACCTATCGTTCCAAATTCTTCAAGTATGTGATTTAGTAATGTTAACTAAACACATATAAAAGTTTTTGTCACATCACAATATACCCGACAAAAGAAGAAGTGAAAGTAAAACTCAGTTTATTTACTAAATATGCTTTGGAGATAAAGGCATGTAGTGCATCTCGGAAACATAAATTACAATTCAGCACATCAATTAATTAATGTTAAAATGTCCTTTTAGAAATCATTTAACTCCAGTGGAACATGAATTACAATTAACCAAACCACTTAGATAATGTTAACATGTCCTTTGGGAATAATTTAACTTCATTGGATCTAGTTCAATTCAATTGAGTTGGTGGTGAGATGGTTCTGGGTCTGACATGCTGGCTTTGAGAAGGACACCTGGATAACACCGAGCACTAGATTCTCTGGGAGTTATTACGTTGGCAGCTCCTCTATGAATTGTTTTCCAATAACAGATTCGGGGTAACTGTCCACTTGACGCAGTGCAAGAATCCCTAATTTGTTCTCCAGCTGATCATTGGTATTGGTTCTGGTTCAGTCCATTTCCTACTCAACAATCTGTCCGTCCATCTAATATGATCTTATCAACTTTGTTCTTCAATAATATGCTATAATCTGCAGTAATCTGAAATAATCTGCGCTAGATCTGCAATGATCTGCGATAGATCAGTGACAAATCTGTGATAAATCTACGAACACCGTCTTCCTCACCTGACGTGAATAAACATGGTGATCCTATTTATATATATTCTCAACTGATGATGGTTCTCCAGTTGACAAGAATGAAAAGGGCTACAGACAGAAGTGATAGAAAGTAGAAGATTCAGGAAGTACCTACAAGTTAAGAGCTACAGTGTCTCTTCTTTGTACTGGCATCAGGCATCTGTCAATTCATCTGGCAAGCTACATCCTCTTTTGCTCTTGTACATAGTGATCTGTTTAGGCTGTTGTTCTCACAGAGGACACAGACACAAATACTGACAAGGCTGGTAGATGAGTGATGGAGAGTTCACGAAGGATTACACACAGCAAAATCTGAACCTGACTAGCAATGGTACAGAACAGGGTGATGATGATGGCATATCATTCATATAAACTCATATTACCAAATCAGGGCTGCATTAGATGTCCAGTTAGCCTGTTTATTCTTCCTGTTTATTATTTCTTACTTCTGCTGTCATTTCCTTTACTTACTTCTTCTAACACTGGGGTGATTGTAGCGAAACCCCAGTGGCCCATGTCCTCATACCTATCCGCTCAATTCCTTCGGAGTGGTATTCTCTGGGGTACTTTCATAACCCGAGCATTTGACACGAATACTTTGAAATCTATCTGTTATTCGGGAAAACCCAATGGCGCGCCTTGCACCAAATATGACCTAGGGTAATGGTTTGGGCGTGAAATGTCCGTTGTCAACCTTGTCGGTTGTGGTCGGCACAATGTATTGAAGTTTTAAAGAATTTTACAGATAAAGTGCCGCATCCTACTGCTGGGATATGAAAGGTAATTTTAGATTAATAGGTCCTGCCAGACCTGGGCATATTAAGCTTGGTCGTCTCAAATAATGAGACGATTTGGTGAAACGGCAGTCTTGCCAATTTGGCTAAGCGTCTAGATCTGGGCATGGCGGGGGAACAAATCGGGGCAATATCTTTTCCCAGATGATGTCGCTTATTCTTGGCGACGGATAGACGGGGGGGGGGGGGGGGGGCTATCTTTCTTCCTATGGCTTTACCTCTGTTTAGTGTCATCTTTCATTTGAATATAAACATTCTATAGCTATGGCATGTCGAGGGGCTGGGCTCCGTGGGGACCGGTTCCACCCATCTGAGTTATATCTTCTTGAGCCAGAAGAGGCGATCCACTGTGCTATTTCTTTCGTCTTTCGGCTGATGGGGGGGGGGGGGGGGGCAGGTGGACCGGGTGATTCCTGGTCGATAGGAGGATGTTGGGAGTATAAATGGACTTCCCTGTCTCCCTGAGAGAACCTGAACTCATCTGAATATATGGGTTATGTGAGACACGGCCGATACATTGCGGTGACAGCTCAGACAAGAGCGGCGGCCGGACAGGGTAGTTTCCTCTTTCCTGTTCTTGCTAGGGATGGGGGAGGGAGATGCACTGCGGTCCATACAGACCCACTATTATGATATTAGTTAAGAGTAGGAAACATACATAATTACGCACACTACTCCACAATAGCTTTGTCGTGAGAAAGGCAAGGTTTGCAAGTGAGAGGGAAGCCTGAGAAGGTATGTGCCCAATATTAATAAAGGCATGGTATGAGTGTGGAGAGGAGTGTGGTATGAAGACAATTGAATACTAGGTAATTGTATGTATTTTATGTATGGCAACCGACATGCTGAGACCATTGGAATCTCCATGCCGGCTGTATCTGAAGTTTACATCAGAGGCTCTCAAAATTGTTTTAACTTTACAGGATCCTTCTTTTGACGGCGAATATAGCCGGAAGTTTCGACAGAGCATCGACATAGAACATTATGTTTACTATGAAGTCCCTGCTGCTGTTGGGCTATACCAGATAGAACCACGGCGGGCCCGAACGAATATTTTCAGACACCTCGGCAGGCTTTTCGTTGAGCTGTGATCGAGTATGTTTGCATTTTGGGCTAGATCCCGCCTAAGTCACTGACACACCCGTACATATATCCTATTCATTCTCCTTGAGTATTTCCACACCAAAATTGTGCCACGTGATCCCAGGGCACTTTCCCTAACCATTGGACACACTACATTCGTGTAGGACACGGAAACTTGGAATCCTGGATCTATGGAACCCTGTTGTTCGAACAACCTACGCGGGAAATAAAGACCAGAGAACTTGCTGTGAGAGGGTTGTGAATTCATGGGACAATATGGAAAACGATGATCTAGGATATTGATATTTGTGTTGATATTGTATGGACTAGTTTTCTCTCTAGATTGTGTGTAGATGTTTATGAGTTAATCGTCAGATATTTTTTTCGGTGCTGTTATGTATTGAGTTATTAAATTTACAATGACAAATATGTTGAAGAACGTCATGTTGTATGCGTGTCAGCCAGAACGACCTGCAGGAAATAGGTCCTGAGGTCGAAGAGAGAGTGATAGTGAGTCCGGGGGAAACGGAGGAGGGTTGGCAGGGAAAGACCTATTTAAAGCCAGGGCTATGAAATATACATGAGAAAATTGAGACATAGTTATTTGGGACCCTCCACATAGCTTGTGACAGTGATATATCCTATGTTGGTAAGAAATGAAGATGCATGAGAGAATATCTTCATTTACTTACTTTTCAAACAGGGGTGCAATATTACTAATGATATTTCCCATGCTGGTAAGTAGTGATAATGCATGAAAGCATATGATGTATATTTCCTTTACTTAAGTTTCCCAGCAGGGTTGTGTTATTATAAACTGACATTGCACATGTTGGATAGCAGCAATAATGTATGGAAACACATAATGAATATTCTCCTGTACTCCCTTTCCCAAACAGGGAGGTGATTTTACATAATGACACTCCACATGTTGGTAGAAGCAATAATGTACAGAACCATATAATGAATAATTTCATTCATAAGTTGATACAATTATTGTCATGGATAGAATGAATATTAAAGTGCAGGTGAAGTACTCATTGTATAATCTCACACCGCCTCTCATTCATTGACAACAACATATATACATAGAGATAGAGAGATGAGATGACAATGTACAGCTCATTCTCTCATTCTAACACCAATCTTCTTCCTCTTCGTTCACTGGAGTGCCTGGACTGGGTTGTTAGCCTGATGTCAGTTCGATCAGAGTGCCATATGCAGTGTCGGTCATTCTGCAACTCGGTTCGAATATATCCCAGCAGTTTAAAACGCTGGACCTGTCATCAATGCTAATCAGTCATGCAACACAATCCTTCTTCACACCACGGACGTATGAAGACAAGAGGAAGAAACATTTCATTCCTCCTTCTCTCATTCTCGTGTGTTGAAGATTGGCCGTGGATTTAAAATAACGAGCGGTCGCCATAGAAGTCATAGCATGTCTTTTACTTAACTAGGCTCTGAATTAATCAAGAAGCTATACGGTTTTAGATGAGAATATCATCCTGGGCTTAGACTTGCCTCTTCTCACAGCTTAAGATGTAGTGTACAGTAAAGCACTTCTTTTGGAAACAGAAGATATGGATGGAGTTAGATATTTTCTAGACAGTGATGGCAGAATCAGCCATTGCCTGAACAGGCATAGAAGTTGGCGGCTATCTCCAGATGGAAGAATATATGCTTCGTGCTGGAACCTTCACACACAGAACTCACATACACAGGCTTTACCTGACGCATATATCAGCTACATATTCTTTTCAGACGTCCTCTGACACTGAATCAGGTGAGGGACACACAAGTATAAGATACTCCTTAAGAAAACACACCCGGTTTCCCTGAAGATCCAACTGTATGTGCGCGTTCTAATGCTCTTTCTTACCCAACAGTCTTTAAAAGACGCTACCAAGGCTAGATCGTCCAACAGATGTATAAGATTCGAACACCTGACCTGTCCATCATCGAATGAAACTACTATTTTTAGACATGATACAACATTCCTGACATTCCGATGCGGAATAGCGTAGGCACTTTGTGTTTTGAAGCTGTGGCGTGCAAGTTGGAATGCAATGAGGTGCGCAAAATGCGACAACACACAAAATATGGAATAACATGTAAATGACATGAGTGCGTTCAGCTCTCTCTCTCCCTCCTCTCTCCCTCTCTCTCTCTCCCTCTCTCTCTCTCCCTCTCTCTCTCTCTCTCTCTCTCTCTCTCTTCTCACCAAACACACACACAGACACTCACAAATATGCGCGCAAACATACACATACACACTGAAACATCCATTCTCCCACTGTCTCACTCTGTCTGTTTCTGTCTCTTTCTGTCTTTCTCTCTCTCTCTCTCTCTCTCTCTCTCTCTCTCTCTCTCTCTCGTTCGCTCTCTCTCTCTCTCTCTCTCTCTCTCTCTCTCTCTCGCTCACTCGCAATCACTATTTCACCCATTAACTCACTCTCTCCATCTTTCATTCACGCTATATCACACTCTCTTTCACTGTCACGCACACACATACACCCTCACGCTATCAAATACACACTCCCTCACATACACAAGAAAGCATATACACATACACACACAAGCATACACACAATATATATACACGCAAATACGCACATATACACACCTACACACATCCACACCCATACACATACTTACACACACACAAATACATACTCCCTCGCATACACTGCATGCACGCATGCATACACACACAAACATATACACATACATACACGAACATACACATATATACGCACGCACATACACAAATGTACACACGCACTTACATATAAACACACACACACATGTACGCACACATAAACACACATATAAACATACTCTCTCACACTCAAGCACACACATACACACGCATACACACGTACAGACATGCACACACATATAAGCACACACACATGGGCACACGTACACACTCCCACCCATCCACCCACACACTTACTCACACATACACACTGCCTCACATAATCACTAAAATTAATATGAATAAACAGCCATACTTTACACATGCATACACTGACAACTATCGTAACAAGAACATTCAAATTTGGGGAGAAAATGGGGAAAAAATGGAAACTGGTGAATAAATTATTCAGAGTATAGTGTTACAACCAAAAAATAGTGGTCCAATCCAGTAAGATAAGTCCTGGAATTGACATACCATGATGAAATAAGCAGAGCATGTTAAATTCTAGTGGCATTAAAAATGCTAATATGAAAGATGAGGATACAGAAAACAAAATATGGTATATCATGTCACATGACATGCGTGCACTCAGCTCTCTCCCTCTCTCTCCCCCCCCCTCTCTCTCTCTCTCTCTCTCTCTCTCTCTCTCTCTCTCTCTCTCTCTGTCTCATTATTTATTTTCTTTCATGCACATTCACACACTAACTATCTCATTGTCTCTCTCACTCATTCACTCTCTCTCTCGCTAATACTCACTCACTCACACTCGCCCTCTCTTAATCTCTCTTACTCTCTTACTCTCTCTCTCACACACACACACACACACACACACACACACACACACACACACATATTCACATGTTCACTCTTTCACTCACTCTCTCACTCACTCTCCCACTCACTCTCCCACTTACACTAAGTCTCTTACTCTCCTTCTCTCTCTCTCTCTCTCTCTCTCTCTCTCTCTCTCAATCACTCATTTACTCTCTAAACCACACTAACTCACTCTCTTATTCGCCCACGCAGACAAGTACAGAGATACACTCACTCACTCTCTCTCTTACTCATTCACTTCTTATGCACTCTCTCACACAACCCATTGTCTCTCTCGTACACACTCATTCACTCACATGCACTCACTTATACACGCACATACACGCATACTCAAAATTTCTCTCTCACACTCTCTCTCCAACTTACACTCATTCTCTTACTCTCTCTCTCTCTCTCTCTCTCTCTCTCTCTCTCTCTCTCTCTCACACACACACACACACACACTCATTTACTCTCTAAACAACAACAACAACTCTCTAAACCACACTAACTCAAACTCACTCTCATACTCGCACACACAGACAATTACACAGACACACACACTCACCCTCTCTCTCTCTCTCTCTCTCTCTCTCTCTCTCATTATCTTCTCATGCACTCTCTCACTCACCAACAGTCTGTCTCTTACACACTCACTCGCATTTACACACAGACATTCACTCACTCTTTCACTCACGCAGGCCAACGCGCATACATACTCTCTCACTTTCTCTGTCACGTACTCATACTCACTCTCTCACTCACACTCTTTCTCACTCACTCTCTCACCCACTCTCTCACTCACAAAGTGAAAAATTGATAGTGAAAAATTATAACAGTTGGTGACTTAGGGATACATATTAGTCGGTATTAAGTTAGTTAGTTAGTTAGTCGCAGTTCCAACTTCACAGCAACGGGTCGTCCCCATTATGCTCAGTTCCTGTGCCAGTGAATATCACACAAAATGCTCCCACTGCCCAATGTGAAAAGTGAAAAAGACAGGAGTCTCGACAAACAACAGCCCGCACAGATACACTGTGCATAATGACGCCGCCAGAATGTCAGCACAATAGTCCCCCACAAAACACCCAGCTCATTTCTGATGGAATCGGCAGTCATTTTCCCATCTGGATGTTTCCTAGGTGTTCACCCTCACAGTCCACGAAATACAGTTCATCGTCGATGGCAGTGGCAGTCAACCAGAAGCCCAGCAGCCACGCATTTCTGCATAAGGCAAAAACCGGTCAACTCTGGGACATAGCCATCTGCCATCGCTCCGAACATGCAGTCACGTTCCAAAAAACCTCGGGCAGATTCAAAAGCATTTCACACGAAACTCACAGCTCACAGTGTCGCGCCATGCACTCACTCAGTAGCAGGGCGACGGAACCATCAAGCCTCCTTAGTCGCCTCTTACGACATGCGTGGTAGGCTGCAGTGTTGCTATTCTTTGGTTCCCTTATAGGCCCCGGCAACACACGGGAGTCGGTATTAAGTAAGTATCGAAAGAGTTTCCGGTTGAATGTGTAGGGACTCATTGGAGTTTTCAGATCTGGTGGAAAGCTATTCCACAGGTGAGCACCAGAATACGCGAAACATGTTTTGTGTAAGTCCAGTCTAGGCTTCGGTACATGTAATAAATTTAAGCGCTTACTGTTCATTGCATTAGATTGAATTAACGGTAGAAGATACTCTGGGGTTTTTCCAGATGTAATTTTATTCACTAATTTGGCTTTGTTAAAAAAGGAAGCGCTTTCGAAGTGGTAGAAGTCATGGGTTACTGTATAATTTATTACTATCAACGTGCTTTATGCCAGAAACTAGACGTATAGCGCTGTTTTGAAGCGAACACAGCCGTTTCATATTAGATTTACGGCAACCATCCCAGACTATGGAACAATAGTCGAGAGGTGATTGGATATAGAATGCATAGAATATTTCTAGTGTGCTTTCATCCAAGAAGTGCTTAATTTTAGTAAGTTGTTAAACTTTTTGTGCTATTCTCTTGGTAATGATGTGAACATGAGAGCTCCAGTTTAGATGTTTGTCAATTAAAAGACCTAATGTTTTGTGTTCATTTACATTAACTATAGGTAACGTGTCCATGTGGAGAACCAGCGGTGCCCCAGTTATGGCTGGGTCTGTAGTTTTTGTCTGGTCGGTATTAGCATGGATTTGGTTTTGTCGATATTAATTTCCATGCGGTTTTCATTGCTCCATCTCCTAAGGTTATTAAGCTCGTTTGGTAAACAGCTCTCTGAGTCACTACGGTTCTGTAGACTACTGTATATAGTGCAGACGTCTGCAAATAGATCACACGAAGTATTGAGATATAAAGGAAGATCGTTAATATACACTGCAAAAAGCAGCGGACCTAGTATTGAGCCCTGAGGCACACCAATATTAAGTTGTGTGGGTCTTGATAGACAGTTATTGATGGTAGACAGACAGACAGACAGACAGATAGACAGACAGACAGACAGACAGACAGACAGACAGACAGACAGACAGACAGACAGAAAGACAAATCTGTAGGTTACGGCGCCTGGATGGACGGATGGACAAAGAGTCACAAATTTGGCACGCAGGCCCGTCTTACATTCAGCCCTTCCAATCACTCATCTTTCATTCATCAATAGTGATACATTCACAAATGAAACAAACATTGTCAAATGAATGTTGTAAACATAAACAATGCCTTTTGCCATGTTTTGAGATACACCCCCCACCCACCCACACATCCCCCATACATCCTCCAGCCACCACGCATACCCCACCCCCACCCACACACACCCCCAGGCCTACACACATGCCTTCTTTCACCCACCCATCCTCCACCAACACATCTCCCACCTACACACATCTCCCCATCCACACACACACATCCCTCACCCATCCCCCAACACACACACACCCACTCACCCACCCACACATCACCCACACACCCATAATGCTCAGACCACCCAGCCAACCACACATCCTGCACCCACACACATATCCTGCACCCACCCACCAACACACGACCCACCCACACATCCCCCACCCACACACTTTCCCACCCACACAATCATCCCACCCACCCACACACACACAGCACCCACACACATCTCCCCATCCACAAACACATCCACCAACCCACACATCCTCCAATCACCCATCCACACCCAGAAATCAACTATTCCCCCAACCAAACATCCCTCAACCACACACCTCACCAATACAAACACCATCCACCAAACCACACAAACCGTACCCGCCCACACACACACATCCCTAACCAACTCACACACCCCCACCCACACACATCTCTCCACCCACCCAAAATCCCCCATCCACCCACACACATCTCCCACCCACACACACACCACACCGCGCACACAGACATCCTCACACCACACACACATTCTCCACCCACACACACCCGATCCACATACACGTATCACCCACCCATACATACCCCACCCACCAACACTTCCCCCCACACACATCTCTCACCAACACATCTTCCAACTACCCTCACATCTTCATCACCCTACCCACATATCCCCACCCACACATGCATCCCCTACCCACACTCACAACACCCAACCACACACACACACACATCCCTCCACACCCATCCTTCAACTCACACACACATCCCCCATACCCCCACAGATACTCCGACCACACAAACATCCCCCACTCACACACACATGCACACAATTCCCACACACAGCAGACAAACAGACAGACACACAGACGGATGGACGGACGGGCGGTGGGCGGGCGGACGGACAGACAGACGGGAGGGCGGGCGGACTGACGTAGGGAGGGACGGACGGACGGACGGACGGACAGACAGACAAATGCTAGCACTAAGGGAGGTGACTAACAATACATATGCCATATCCTACTGCTAAATTTAACGACCTCAATCGCATTACCCACACTGTAATCTGTGTACTAAATACCCACTAAACCAATTGAAGTGCACTTCTCTCTAATGAACGACCACATTACATGGAAATAATACTGTGATAACACCTGTCAGGACACCGGTGATAATGTACAGCCTTTAATATCTGAGTTTACTGTTTACTCAAACAATAAACACAAACAACCACACGGTTTAAGTGCGATCAACTCTATCTTCAACAAATGCTGACTGAGGTGACCCTGGTTGGTTGACACATCTGTTTACAGAAATAGGTGCAATACAGTTTTGCAATTTTGTAGTTGAAATCTTCTGATGTGAAAAGCGCATTCGCCGTATTCTCGTTCTGTCAGATTCTCCTCATGGTTTTTATGGTTTGCTTCCACTGTTCTCTTAGCTACTTACTTCTAAACGTTCAACACCATCATCAACACACTCTCCTCCTCCTCCTCCTCCTCCTCCTCCTCCTCCTCCTCCTCCTCCTACTCCTCCTCCTCCTCCTCATCTTCTTCTTCTTCTTCTTCTTCTTCTTCTTCTTCTTCTTCTTCTTCTTCTTCTTCTTCTTCTTCTTCTTCTTCTTCTTCTTCTTAGTGTTCTGAAACTCTCTTCCCCCTCTTCTTCTTCTTCTTCTTCTTCTTCTTCTTCTTCTTCTTCTTCTTCTTCTTCTTCTTCTTCTTCTTCTTCTTCTTCGTGATGAAGTCATATATATATATATATATATATATATATATATATATATATATATATATATATATATATATATATATATATATATATCAGTTATCAGGTATCAGTCGGGGTATCTTCATTGCGCTCCGGACAGGTCCATAGGATGCTCAGATCCTCCACCCCCCCCCCCCCCCCCAACATATGCATCAGCGTTCGGGGGCTAATAGTGCCAGTTCTGTTGGTTGATGAGGCACTTCGTTTTCCCGATGTACCTCTCGTGGTGTCTGGCCGTGCCAATTCTTACTCCCAAATCTTTCATCCTGGACAGCGATGTGGATTCACTGACGTCAACATCCACTGTTCTCGACATATCTTTAAGGACGTTAATAACATCGGCACGATCCTTGGGCTCCCTCGACTCCCGCATGTCCCGGGACGAAGATCAAGGTGACTTTACGGACAACAGACTTCCGCAGCGACTCAATCCACTGTCTACGTACAGATCCAGCTTCGACCTTCTGAATCATGCTCATTGAATCACTTAGTACACACACGTTGGTATAATGCTGTGATTCCAGCCATATGAAAGCCTGTGTAACTGCCATCACCTCCATCGTCATGCTGCTCGTGGTCATAGAGTGGGCACCACTGGATTCTTGAACGGCTCGGCCCGCTGAACGGGCTGTATATGCCCACGCACTTCTCTGCTGCTTTACAACAGATCCATCTGTATAGATGAGCACTTCGGGGCTATCTGAGTGATCATAGATGAGCGCGTTGACCTCGGCATTGACAGCGACAGGGTTCTGCTCTCTGCACCGTCTGTCGAGTGTGATAATGCAGGAGAAAGTGCACTTAAAAGCTGGAGGCAACGGCACCCATTCCTTGCCGGGGTTGATACTGGCAAGACTGCAGACCTGTCTGACGACATCTTCTGCTACTCGAGGCGCTCCTGTCTGGGAAATTGCCAGTACTAAGGACACTTCTTTCTGAACTTAGCAGTCAGCATAAGGTCACCATACAGTGCATACCATCCCACTGTGGAGTATCCGGAAACGGCAGAGCTGATCACTTGGCTAAGGAAGGAGCCAAAGAAGAACAGCCTGATTGATGTGCCCGTTACATACCACCAAAAGAAAAGAATGATCAAATCAGTCAGAAAGCCACCAAAACCTGCTCAAGATGACTACCACGTTATGGACAGACTAGAACAAGTCATTATTCTGCGCCTCAGAACAGGACACACTAGATTACGCAACCACATGTATACAAAATTCAAGATTGGTGAAACAGCCATGTGCACATGTGGATTGGCGTCGCAGACAGCAGAGCACATACTCCAAGACTGCCCAAAATATAACATATCTAGGCAAACCTTCTGGCCTAGAGAGACGACAGTGGAAGATAAACTCTATGGACCACTGTGTGAACTGAAAAAGACAGTTAAATTCATACAAGAGACAACATTGCAGATATAGACATATTTCAAGCGAACGAAAGAAGAAGAAGAAGAAAACATCTTCTGCCCGACCCATCCATGATTTGCCCCTCTTTAGCCTGTCACCCATTTCTCTAAATATAGCGTCATGCAGAGGGTGCTGCTAATCTGCAGTTATTTGTAAGTATGCATGAGCTCTCCAGGTTCCATTGTCGGGAAGTCAAGGAGGTATCTCATTGCTACACAGCTGGTGTCTTTCGTGCAGCCCAAAATGATGTGCATGGCTTCGTTTTGTACCTTTTCATGTTTTCCCATCTGTGTAGGGCTGACAGTAAGGATGGCCAGTGCATACTCGATGGGTGAAAGTACCAGTCCTTGGAACAGACGTATTAGCAGCCTTCGCTCGATATTGGCAGTCGCCATGACTCTCATTGCTGACAAATCTTTTCGAGCTTTCGTTATGACATAATCGACATGATCTCTGACAGACACGCTACGATCAAGCCTCACGCCAAGGAATGTCATCGGCTGGGTTCTATTCAAAATGCTCTCATCCATTCTCACTGCCGGCAGGTCTGTGTTCACAATATTGTTGTTTAGGGAAAACCATGTAACCGATGCCTTTGCAGGGCTGACAAGGGCACTGGCATCAGAACATCATGAGAAAATTCGATCTAGTTCTCCCTGCATATCATTGGCAACCGCCTGTCTATCTCGACCCTGTCGATACACGAGAATGTCGTCAGCAAATGACAAAGTCCTACCCCTCCCGTCCAACTGTTGTTCAGTGATCGGCACCGTATACACGTTGAATAGTACTGGTGACAGTTGTGAACCCTGCGGCAAACCTGGACATATCGTTTTCGGCTCAGAAGACCAACTCCCACATCTTAGCACCACCTTCCTTTGGAGCAGAACTGCAGCTGCCCATCGTACGAGGTGAGGGTAAACTTTCAGTCTGAGGATGGTTTGCATCAAGTGCTCGAAGGATACTTTATTGTATGCGTCCTCTAAGTCTATGGCGGCCGTACATGTCTCTTCTCTGACCTGAAATCCTTCGTAAACATCTTGAGCATAGACTGCCACATTCAACCATGACTCGTTGTTACGTCTGTATCCTCCAAGTGTGGGCTAGAAGCAGCCGAGATGTTCCAAGTCACAAGAAAGTCTGTGTTCTAAAATTTTCTCCAGTAGTTTGCCATCAGTGTTCTGCATCATTATGATTATGTAGCCGCTTATCTTGGAATGGTCTTTGTTCGGTTTTGGAAGAGGCAGCAAGTAGGTATGTAGCCATTCCTATTTGATCTGACCCCTTTGGATACTGGTGTTGAATTCTCTGGCCAGTTCTTCCATGTCATCATCTGACATCACCAGTAGGTCACCATATCGGATGCCGTCTGGGCCTGGGACGGTGTTAGGTGATTTCTTGAGCATCACACGTATTGTCTCAGCTGTGATTGTGCATTCTTCGTGTGTCCCGACCCCCTCGCACAACTGAGAGAGTATCGTTGTGGTCCTCTGTCTGGTGGGCTCGTCTTTCTGGTCAGTCTGCTCTATGTAGCGTGCAAGAAGGGTCTTACCTTTATCCGCATCCGACTTTTTCCATGTGAGGTCTGTGCCTTGAAAGTCTGGAATACCCCTACGTCGTGCAGCACCGTTCATGCTCTTATGGAGGAGCCAGAATGTCGTAAGAGATCGCTCGGAGCACACCTTCATGCAGAACTCGTTCCATTTCTCGGCCTTGGCCTGTTTGGCGCAGGATTTGAATAAAGTCATCGTCGTATGGACCTCAGTCTTCAGGTTTGCCAAATCACCCAGTGGCATCTTAGCCTTTCTGACTTTTGCCAGTCTTTGACAGCCTGCCTCTTTCCCAGCCATGCCTTCTCGACCTCTCCATTCCACCATGGTGGTTGCAACCATCTTTCTTGTCTCCTGCGGGAAGAAATTATTTTTCTTCTTCTGATCTTGCTTATGGCATCTTGACCAGTGTTGTCATACGGGAAGGCATTTGTCTTGTTTCCTTGACTTCTGGCACTGTCTTTCTCGATCAGGATGACACAAGGGTAGTGATATATATATATATATATATATATGCACACTGGGATACCACGACAGTGATCACTACCCTTGTGTCATCCTGATCGAGAAAGACAGTGCCAGAAGTCAAGGAAACAAGACAAATGCCTTCCCGTATGACAACACTGGTCAAGACGCCATAAGCAAGATCAGAAGAAGAAAAATAATTTCTTCCCGCAGGAGACAAGAAGGATGGTTGGAGCCACCATGGTGGAATGGAGAGGTCGAGAAGGCATGGCTGGGAAAGAGGCAGGCTGTCAAAGACTGGCAAAAGTCAGAAAGACTATATATATGACATCACAGCCTGATTACACACATCCTTCTTTGCAGATGACCTTGCCATAAGCACATCTAAAGAATATATTAGTACTTCTAACAGTAGAATGCAACAAGCCTTATTTGTGTTAGTGAAATGGTCAAAATCATGGCTGGTGAAGATAAGTGAGGAGAAAACCACATGGACAGTATGATCCCTCTCAAATAAAACACAGCACCCTAAGTTGGTATTGAATGGAAAAATATTGCGTCACTAAGAAAATCCAAACTATTTAGGAGCCATCTTGGATCGTCACTCGACATAGAATGTACAGGTTGAGAAAATCGAACAAGAGCAAGGCAAAAATTGACAATCATGAAAAAGCTTGTCGGTACAACGTGGGGAGCAGATGAGAAAGTTCTCAAGAAGTTATATACTGGACGAGTGAGGCCAGTACTGGAATATAGCATCGCAACTTGGACACCAGCAGCTAAGTCAAACTTACAAAATAAAAAGCCAAAAATCAAGGAATGCGGATGATAACTGGAGGCCTAAAAACAACGCCTATTAACGAGCTAGAAACGATCACATGTCTACAACAATGCAGGGTAGAAAAGATAGTAGAGCCCAGCAACAAGCAGAAATATTTAGAAGACTGACAGACCACCCCACGCATAAAATGGAAAGGAAAAATTGAAGCCAAACAACTTTGTAGTCTGCATAAGGAAATACTAGAACAGATCTTATACTGAACATATCAAAAACCAAGACTATCTATACCAGCTTGGAGACACTTGGCTAAGGAAGGAGCAAAAGAAGAACAGCCTGATATGCCCATTACATACCACCAAAAGAAAAGAATGATCAAATCAGTCAGAAAGCCACCAAAACCTACTCAAGACGACTACCACGTTATGGACAGACCAGAACAAGTCATTATTCTGCGCCTCAGAACAGGACACAATAGATTACGCAACCACATGTATACAAAATTCAAGATTGGTGTAACAGCCATGTGCACATGTGGATTGGCGTCGCAGACAGCAGAGCACATACTCCAAGACTGCCCAAAATACAACATATCTAGGCAAACCTTCTGGCCTTGAGAGACAACAGTGGAAGATAAACTCTATGGACCGCTGAGTAAACTAAAAATACTGTTAGATTCATACAAGAGACAACATTGCAGTTATAGACATATTTCAAGCGAACGAAAGAAGAAGAAACTTGGAGACAGAAGCACCTGCTTCAGATGATAGAAAATATTCCTGGTGTTGGGGGAAAACCACTCAGAATGAAAAAGAAAGAAGAAAAATAGCTATAAACTACATAAAAGAACATTACCCAAGTAGCACTTGGACACATGCAAATACAGATGAATAAGTAAAAAAAAATCAACACAAAATGGAGATATAGGAATTCTCCTGAATCTAAAAGATCACGCGAAGCAAACTGTCAGTGACAACTGGAGAATTCCCTAGTAAATTAGAGCATGGTCTATGTCAGAAATCCAAAAGAGTGGGTCCCATGACATTGCAACATACCAGGAAATTAAAGAGACTGAAAGACTGGCAAAAGAGGGCGGACGACAACCTCAGTCTGACATCGATATAATCTATAAAGAGGCATTTTTTTTTTTTTTTGGTTCGCATATCCTTTACATGACATCGCTATCAACATCAGCATCTTTCAGCTGATTGTTGATTTCTTGGCAAGATTACACTCAGTAGTTTGCCATTGCTTTCTGAGCGACCGGCTCACATACTCCGTAAGTTACCGACGCGGCGAGAACCGCTACCGATTCTCGCAAACGTCACCTTACTCACGAGAGTATACGGGATTTCGGAGAAAGACGTAAACCTCTAGGCCAGGGAGATCGGCATAAAGAGGCATAGAGGCTTATGAAAAGTATTTATAAAACCAAGTGGGAACAAGAGCATCCAAGCCACTAGAAAGATGATGCATATTACCAACTCCACCCAAAATGTCAAGTAATAAACTATAGACACCTCACACTGTCCATTGTCACATTGTTCCATTGTGCTGAAGTACCACATGTGTAATAAACTACAGATAGGAGACACTGATGCATGTGAGTGTGGGACTGGTAAAATGACAACTGAACAATGCTTGCTGGAGTGTCCAACGTATGCAGACCACAGAAAATCATTTTGACCTACACCCGCTCCATTTGAGGACAAACTCTAGGCCGCTCCATTTGAGGACAAACTCTAGGCCGCTCCATTTGAGGACAAACTCTAGGTCGCTCCATTTGAGGACAAACTCTAGGTCGCTCCATTTGAGGACAAACTCTAGGTCGCTCCATTTGAGGACAAACTCTAGGCCGCTCCATTTGAGGACAAACACTAGGTCGCTCCATTTGAGGACAAACTCTAGGCCGCTCAATTTGAGGACAAACTCTAGGTCGCTCCATTTGAGGACAAACTCTAGGCCGCTCAATTTGAGGACAAACTCTAGGTCGCTCCATTTGAGGACAAACTCTAGGCCGCTCAATTTGAGGACAAACACTAGGCCGCTCCATTTGAGGACAAACTCTAGGCCGCTCAATTTGAGGACAAACTCTAGGCCGCTCCATTTGAGGACAAACACTAGGCCGCTCAATTTGAGGACAAACTCTAGGCCGCTCCATTTGAGGACAAACTCTATAGAGATGTCAACAAGCTCACGTTGACTGCTGCTTTCATTAATTATATTCGGGTTGGCATCTGAAAGTGTACGAAGAAGATGAAGACATTGTAAGTTGTGAGACGGGACAGTATTGGTTGTATCCAGCTCACACACTGGGGCTCTGTGTTTGATGAACTACAGAATCCTGTGACAACTTTAGACGCACTCAGCTTCCTGTCCTACAATAGAAGTAATATTACCAATCCTACCTACTCACAGAACAGTTACAGAGAGGCCACTGTCCCCATACACATATTTCAGTTGGATCGCTTGTCTACTGCTACAGCACTGTGGAAAGTGATTTTCCTGCCAATGACGGGAAGCTTTCAAGAATTGTCTGACTAAAAAAGTCTGTCCCATGTGTGATACTGTGCAAACAGTTATATGAACAGTCATCTTTTTAAAAGATTTGTGAAGTTACTTAGTACCAAATTTGAGATGTTCGTAAAAGTGGTTGAAGTTAGATTGAGTTAGAATAGATGTTCACCAGTCCAACTACGGGTCATTAGTCTGGCTGGCTTATTCTGTGTCCATCAACATCAAACTATGTTAGAGCTGCTCCCGCTGTATGACTGGTGTGCGAGGATCAGATTATCCAGGACTCGGAACCTACTGACATCTAGTTGGAAGCTAACTATTCTATTGTAGGACAAGTCTAAGGTCTGCAGCTTCTCTTCCAGGCCGGCCAGCGCACTCTCTGGCACGGCCGTGATTCTGTTGTGGCTGAGATTTAGCATCAGAGGCTTGGTGGTGTGAAGCATCAACAGGTTGGGAAACTGTTCCATCCGGTTGAAAGAAAGGTCCAGGACTTCCAGATTCGTTAGCCCAGGAAGCACGCTAGATAGCCGGTTGTAGGGCAAGGATAACTTGGCCAATGTAGCATTGACACCCCTGAAGCAGTTAGCATCCAGGGCAGTGATTTTGTTACAACTGAGGTTTAGTTTGGTAAGACGGTTCTGATTGCTAAAACTGTCTAACATTATTTCAGTAATATTAGTGTGGCTGGTACGCAGTGTTTGTAAATCTCGGAGATCAGATGAATGCAGTTCATCAAGCGGTAGTACGACAAACGCCTGGTTCAATAACTTTAAACTTTGTAGACGTTTGGAGTTCACCAACAGAAAAGAGCCTGGTTCAATGACCATCAGATTCCAGTTGTCCAATGTGAGGTGTTTCAGTTGTATTAAAGGCAGAAAGTAGCCTCCCAAATGTTCCAGCATAGAAATATTATAGTTGGCTAAGGTGAGGTTTTCTACCTGCCCCAGGTAATGAAACGCCTGTATGGGAAGCTGTGAAGAACGGTTCCCACTGAGGTACAATACTTTCAGATGGCTACTAATATTTTTAAACGCATGGTTATGAACCGAACCGATGTCGTTGCCACGAAAACTTAGTTTCGTGATATTCAGATTACGCAGAATGCTGTCTCCCAGACTTACGATATTATTGTGGTTGAGTTTTAGCTCGTCAATAGAGAACTGTGTACCGGAGTTGGGGACCACACTCAGACCACGGGAAGTGCAGTCAACCGATATGCGCAATGTCACACAATAGTAGTCGAAATTCCTTCTGCAGGAACATCTCGGGAACACTGAGGCCAAGGCATTACATTCTGACGATTGTCCAGACACATCACTTAATGCAAGGAGGACACCCACAGCGCTGCGTAGGAAGAACCATGATCTTGAAAATGGCCTCATCATATCTGCAATGTTGGTTTCATGCACGTTTCCTGTAGGAAGTGTGACAATTGCTGTGTTAACAGATCCTGAGGTAAACAAGCAGTGGGGCACACAAAGTCCGTGGCTCGATCCAGGAAAGAAGCGTGATCTACTTCTAGTTCACAAGACACTTACTTCACTTATATGCCCTACCCTATGGACTTCACATGGAGCTGGTCAAGTGGAGTAACCTCGGTCAGTATCAGAAGTTCAATGACCAGTTTTCAGGTGTTTATTATTGTCCACCTGAAGTACGCTATTCGATACCTTGAGGAAGCTACTAGTGACGTCTCCCAGGTAACACCTGATGCGGTTATATACATCGTGTTTCACCAGCGCATGTTTGTATACGTGGCGTTTTCGACAACTGTTCAAAGCCAGCCAATGGGTGTCGTCCACGTACACGCTTCAGACAACTCCACGTTACGTATCAGTCCAAAGACACCACGTACACACTGTGGTAGAAGTTGTGCATGCTTACAGATACAAGGTGGTCCTGGCCAAGATATGCCTTAGGGTTGCAGCAGACCAGGAGTATCTCGTGTACGAAGCTTTGAATGATGCCAGGGGACGTAGGTTCAAGAGAGGCAGGTCTTGGGTGGCACAAGTTGAACACACAATCAGTCAGGTGTGTGGGGTGGGCAGATCTTGTATAGCACAAGTTGAAGACACAATCAGTCAGGTGTGTTGGGAATAGGGAGGTTTTGTGTGGTGGCACAAGCTTTAGGTACAATCGGTCAGGTGTGGGGAATGGGCAGTTCTTGGGTAGCATCAGCTGTAGACAGTCAGTCAGGTGTGTGGGATGGGCAGGTCTTGTGTGCCACAAGTTGAACACACAATCAGTCAGGTGTGTGGGGTGGGCAGATCTTGTGTAGCACATGTTGAAGACACGATCAGTCAGGTGTGTGGGGTGGGCAGATCTTGTGTAGCACAAGTTGAAGACACAATCAGTCAGGTGTGTTGGGAATTGGCAGGTTTTGTGTGGCACAAGTTTTAAATACAATCAGTCAGGTGTGGGGAATGGGCAGGTCTTCTGTGGCACAAGCTTCATATACAATCAGTAAGGTGTGGGGAATGGGCAGGTCTTGGGTGGCACAAGTTGAAGACACAATCAGTCATGTGTGTGTGATGGGCAGGTCGTAGACCCTATCAGCCAGTTGTGTATCCATACATGGACAGACGGAGTATCCATACATGGACAGACGGAGTATCCACACACGGATGGATCAGAATGAAGTGAGTAAAGCTTCGGGAAGATACACAAAGCGTGAAGGAAAAGCCAGGCGGACTTTTAATCATGGAATAATTAAAATGGAATAATTAAAGAATGGCTCTTAAAGATGGAGGTGGACCAGGTACGAGAATGTCCCGAATCGACTCATAATTTCAATAATAAGTAGCAAATGAGGTTTACATTTCACCCCAAGGATAAGTGCTACCCGCTTGGCCTTGTTGTTGGTGGTGTTGTCGCTGTTGTTGTTTTATTAGAATACCGCGTATATAGAAGAAGAAATACATCGACATTCAATTAGATCTGGAAGAAAACTGGCTCGGCAGTGGTACCAGAACCGGAGACTGGAATATCTAGTTGTGTTGAATGCCATACTGGCTTAGAAAGAGCAGTAATGGATGGCATACTTCTGGCAAGGAGATGCGGGTTAGTGGGGTCCAGTATCATAACAAAACAGTGTCAACTAGCAACACGACGACCTCTGTTGACAGGACAAATGAGCATCTCCTCTGCATGTACAACGTGTTTTCTTCCCGTTGTCTAGTGGGACATGCTTCATTGTGTTCATTTGGTAACTGTCAAAAAAAAAATTTATTTACACGAAATTGTTTGCTCTCAATTTTCTACTATTTGAAAGGGAAACTACCCAGTTTTGAAACGTCAACTTATGTCAGTCAAAGATTATCCTTCTTGTCCAGCAAATTTAATGAATATGTTTTTTAGTTTCTTGGTGTTTAAAATCGACATTATACAACGCAGGACAAATTTATAGATGTGCTGTCTTCTCAACAAATGTTGGGTATAGATGTTGACAGTTCCAGTAATACACGGCTTGTAAACACACAAATTCAACACATTATACGACTCCTCTTGTCGGTACAAGCATACTCAAATTTTTTAACATGTTGTGTCATCCAAAATTGTCTCCTGACATCGGTGTCATAGCTTGTATCTGATGCTAGGTTTGTCTTCTGACATTCGTGTCATCGCTTGTGTCTGATGCTAGGTTCGTGTCATCTGTCATCATGTGATATGTAAACTTGTAAACATTTATATCACATATATTGACATTTCACACTCCGTTTCTGGATTATACAGGCGGTGTGACTTTAATGGGTTGAATACGATATTGATGCTGCAAACCTTCGACCAAGTCCACATATTGTCATCTTGTGAAGGAGCGCCGGTACGCCGAGGCTCTACGGCAGTGTTTCCCAACGTGGGGCCCACGCCCCACAGGGGGGCAATTTGACTGTTAAGGGGGGCAATTCGAAAATGGAAGAAATCGGCTGAATATAATAAAACAGGGAGACTTGAGACTGAAGTTAACTACATTGGAACCTGACATAAGATCTCTTTGCAGCAAGCATCAAGCGCAAGGATCTCACTAAATTTAAATAATAAATAATTACTAATAATTAAAATAATATAGAAAAATCTTTCATTAAAATTATTTTGTACTTGAATTTCAGTTCTCCATTATATGTTTTGAAAATTTACTTACTGTGTTTGCTCAATAAATACCTAGTGATTTCTTCCTAAAACCTATCATTCAAGTTTCTTTAGTGAACATTTCAATTTTTGAATATTAAAAATAATGTATATGTTGAGGGGGTGGCATGGGGCGGGGGAGGGGGGCAATATGAAGTTTAGAAAGGCTTAAGTGGGGCACGGTACAAAAAAGGTTGGGAAACACTGCTCTACGGTGTGTGACGGCTGCCAGCTTGATAAAATCCTTAGTCTCCGGCACAAACCTAGCGTCAGACACGAGTGATGACACTAATGTCAGGAGACAATGATACGAATGACAGGAGACAATGATACGAATAAATTTGTCAGGATTTGTATAATGTCGATTTTAATCACCAAGAAACCAAGAAAATTAGTCACTAGATTTGCTGGACAAGAACGATCATCGTTGACTGACAGAAGTTGAGGTTTAAAAACTAGGTAGTTTCCCTTCCAAATGGTTGAATCTTTCATTCATTTCCTTATGAAGTGTGCTGGTCATTAATTTGTACATTTGATTGTTATGAAATTCCTTGCATTCTGTGCAAGCAAGGTAGAAAACTAAAAATGCAACCAATAAACAAATTTATTCACACGATCCTCAGTATTTGGTATGTCCACTGCGTGTTTGCGAACAAACCTGGCAGCGGCTCCGCTAAGAGTACTTAGCTGGAAACCTGAAGTATCACGTCACATCACATCACATCACAACACAGATAAACAACCACACGCTGCAACCGCAACATAAATAACATTTCTCATAATAAATGACTGACTGGCACCTTGCTGTCTTGACAGACGATAGTTTGTAAAAATTGAGTTATACTACTCCACAACACAAAGCCGGGGTTGAATGTAGGGGCCATGTGTTGCCCACGCAGCATGATCTCTCTCTCGGCCTGCCTAGTTTACTCCAGAAGAAATGCAACACCAATACGTTTGGAACAAGACCAGCTTTAGATGCTGCGGAATCAGCAAAGTAATGCTCTAATTGTCTTCCTGTTTGTGCTTCGATCCTAGACCAGTCTTAATATGCCATAATATAATAAACATGCAGTATATAAATTCAATAAAGTAGTTCCTGTAATAATAATTATAATATCCGAACGTCAAAGCAATTTAATATACCCGTTGTGAACTTCTTTGTTGACAACATAAAATGTATTTGTCGATGATTTTGGAGTCCAGAAAACCAACACAGACGAAATATTTTCTAGAATGCATGCTACCAGGCCACACAACATGGTGGCTATTACCAGGATGCAACATTTGACCAGCCCGTACTGCCGGACACTGAAGCTCCGCAGGGTCCCTAGTATAAACAAGTACATGATAGTCCCCAATATAAAACTGTATGCCAGGCTGAAGATGGGAGATGTCGGCACAGGCCAGAACAGGCTAATGGAACCTAGGAGTAGGTTGAGCGGCATAGTACACCCGGAGAAGCTCATCAGAATGGGCCCGGTCTTGTAACGTAGCGGGATCCTGTTGCTAAGGGCGGTGAGCAGAATCCCGCGCATCCAGCGGCTGCGTTGTTGGATGAAATCCCCCAGGGTGAATGTGCTTGTTTCCAGCATCTCTCCTTCCACGAACCCGAACTTGTAGCCTCTGCTGAAAGCCATACAGGCAAAGAAGCAATCTTCCGCAATGGAAGCTTCTGGGCCGTGGTCAAAAGAGATGTTCATTTCTGCTGCAGCGTCGGCTACAATGAAGGATCCCTTCCAGCTGAAGATGGGTTTGTGCAGAACTCCAAGGCTGAATCGCAAACAGCCGTAGTCAATCCCAACTCGAATGGAATCGGCTAGGGTTGTGATCCAGTTAACGATGACCCCTTTGCCATAGATGATGACTCCCTGTCCGAAGGAATACTCGCTCATACCTGCGAAGTTAATTATTCCAGTAACTGCCCCTTCGGTCAGGACTGTCTCTTCATCCAAGTGGACGATCCAGTCTCCTGGTCCGAGGATGTTGACCTCGGCTTCTAACGCATACTGCAGAGCCCGTGCCTTAAAGAGCGCCCCTGTTGACGTCCTGTACTGTGAAGGCACCAGGATCTCCCGGCTTCGACTGTTAGCCCTGAGGTTGATGGGAATATCCGTGACAACTTCGAAGATGTAGTTCTGTAGACCGACCTGGTCACACACTTGGAGGTTATGCTGGACATTGTCGTTGACCAAGTTAGGGAACAGACCTCTGGTGACCACTCGGAAGCAGAGAAAGGGTCCCAGCAGAGGTGACCGCTGCAGCTGGGGTGGTGGGCTGAAGACGTTCATCATGACCACCCCGAGAAAGTTGAATGTGAAGAAAGGCAGGTGAATGAGAACCATAGATTGCAGAATGTAGAAGGCAAAGCTGAGAATAATTCCATATTGCTCCACAGCTTTCAACTCTGATCTGTGCATTCCTCCTTGGATGAAACTTGAGAGAACAATTAACCCCAGCAGAACCCCAACAGAGGCAGCATGTTTGATGTGGCGTAGTGACATTCCTGGAATCATTTATGTCACAAAATGTGCAGTTCCAATTTTCTGTGAGAGCGGTTGATGAGTTTTAAGATATCAATGTAGCGACCACGACGACGGTAAGATAAGCTTAGAGGTGTCAATGTAACGACAATTGCAATGGTGATACTACCAGCTTTGACGTATCCATGCACCAATGACGGCGATGATGATGTCAATCTAACAATAACAAGGACGATGTTGATCAGTTTTGAGATGTCAATTTAACGATGATGGAAACAATGTTAAGACAGGCTTTGAGATGTCAATCTATCGACGATGGCAACGATGATGAGTGAAGCTTGGACATACTAATGTAAGACAATGATAAAATCACCGTTGAGATGTCAATTCCATGATAAGATGTGCTTAGAGATAGTCTTAACACGTCAAGGTAACGGTGACAACAACGATGATAAGAAAAGCATCAAGATGTCAATATAACGACGATAGAGACAAAACTTGAGAAACATGAAGGTCTACAACACGAGAGATATGTTCTGGAGTTAAAACTGACTACGACAGCAACAATGACAACCACACAATGGCTACCTCAATACACGCGCCTCAAGCAGGCAATCTTGGAGTGTCAACGAGTATCTTGTGCCCAAAAATACAATAACAAATGCGTCGATAATGATCGTAATGTATGACTTCAGTAATTGGGGAATCAAGAACACAGCCTGAGGATGTGAGAAAGCAACAACGACAACAAACATGATCAGCTAACCAAGACGACATTAAATACAGCCCACAAGAGCGACTCACTTTTCTAAGTAGTTTAAACTCACTCAGCTCACAACCACTTTATCTTCGCCAAAGTAATCCCCTCTGGAATTGGCGTCTGTTTAGTCATTCCTAAATCAACGGTCTGATAAGTAATGTCATACAACCAGTAAACGATGCCTTTTGCCAGTTTTCATTTCAAGAATTGATGTCTTTGTATCCCTTACCACAACCTCCCCAATAAAGAACAGATCTTTCTACTTGCAATCAAATAACTACCAGAAACTATACCACACTGAAGTGTATCTAGCGAAACTAATGGAAGTTCCGTGCGTACTAATAAATCATCAAGCAGCCAATGAGGTGAATTCAATCTCTTCTGGAAATATCATCAATTATGTAACAACCGGCAATATGCTATACCGGGAATTACAGCGACCTCTATTGAATGGGTGCACTTTTCACCGGGAAATCAGCAGCAACATATTGCAACAATATTGTATCCAACAATTCACCATTCTGTTCCATTTCCGTGAAGAACTTGACGCAACATCGTCTGTTCGTATCGATTTAAAACGTAGTCATTTGTAGGACCATGCTAACAAACCCCGGTTGAGTTAATAGACGATTTCATGTTCAGTAGTTTGCCATTGCTGTCTGAACGAGAAAGTAACGTCCAAGTACAACTTAATGCCGTTCTAAGGATTGACAGCCCTGTCCCGGCATCAATGCACTGGAAGTTAAGATCGAGCGCTTTTACCCGTTTAGACCAGGTCGACTGCTAGGTGTCAATAATCCCCAGTAATACGACATAATGTCCGGAGACGTCCAACTTTCAAATTCAGCAGATGTTGAGAGCCAAAAGATTTCGATGTTCTATTGAGCGTTGTTACTGTTCTGTAGAATTATATTGATGTCCTGTTGAACGATGTCGATGTTTTATAGAGCGTTGTCGATCGTTGTTCTATAGAGTGTTTCCGACGTTCTATAGAGTGTTGTCGATGTGCTGCAGAAGGATGTTGATGTTGTATGGAAAGATGTCAATTTTCTACAGAAAATGATGATGTTTTATAGAAATATATTGATTTTCTATAGAGCGTTGTCGATGTTCTATAAAGCGTTGTCAATGTTCCACAGAACGTTGTCGATGTTCTATAGAGCGTTGTACTTGTTCTATTGAGCGTCGTCGATGTTCTATAGGACGATGTCGATATCGTTCTATAGCACGATGGTGTTCTGTAGACTACCCGTGATACTTGCTCACTAGAAGATGTGCATGTGTGCAGTGAGCGCCAGTCCTGGGAGATGGGGGTCTTGAGGTGTGCTCTCTCTTTTTCTAGCCAGGTACTAGAAGATGTGCATGTGTGCATTGAGCGCTATCCTGGGAGATGGGGGTCTTGAGGTGTGCTCTCTCTCTCTCTAGCCAGGTACTAGAAGACGTGCATGTGTGCAGTGAGCGTCAATCCTGGAAGATGGGTGTCTTGTGGTCTGCTCTCTCTAGCCAGGTCTGAGAAGTACAAAGACCGCTTATTACGGTGAGTGCAAGTGAATGTGTAGTGAAAAATGTTCACATAGCAGAGAAGGAGTCGGGATGTTGGAAGGAGCAATTGTAGGGCTTGGGGAGAGGGAGGAAGAGAGAGAGAGAGAGAGAGAGAGAGAGAGAGAGAGAGAGAGAGAGAGGGTAAGGGAGGGAGGTAGAGACAGACAGATAAATAGACAGGCAGGCAGACAGGGAGGGATAGATGTGTGAACAAGTAGGTAGGTGGATAGGTAGACATTTAGAGTGGCTGGTGGTTTTGAAGGGGGTCTGTAGATAGGAGGGTATGCAGACAGTTAACTGGGCAGAAATGTAGGTAGGAGTGTGGGTAAGTAGCTAATTAGATTGACAGACAGGCAGGTGGGTGGATTGGTGGACAGGTGGGTAGGTAAATATGTTGGCAGATAGATGCATACTTTAATCGGGTAGATAAGTTATGAGTGGACAGACAGGCAGTTAGTTAGACATATACTACATTCAATAATTACATATTATGAGTAAATGCATCATGAGGAGACGAAGTAAATATGATCCAAGATAAGATCTTCGCTGCGGGGTAGATTTGAGGAGATGGAGAAGGACCAGAAGAGAAGAGAAAGGATAACAGGAGAAGGACGAAGGGGGGGGGGCGAAAGAGGATGAGGAAGAGCAGAATAAGAGAAGAAGAGCGAGATAAGGTGGAGAAGGAGCAGAATGAGGATGAGGTGGAGGAGGAGGAAGATAAAAAGAAGAGGAATAAAGAGGAATAGAAAGAGAAGGAGGTAGAGGAGGAGGAAAAAGACAAGAAGAAGAAGGAGGAAGAGGAGGAAGAGGAGGAGAAGAAGAAGAAGAAGAGGAAGAAGAAGAAGAAGAAGAAGAAGAAGAAGAAGAAGAAGAAGAAGAAGAAGAAGAAGAAGAAGAAGAAGAAGAAGAAGAAGAAGAAGAAGAAGAAGAAGAAGAAGAAGACGAAGAACAACAACAACAACAACAACAACAACAACAACAACAACAACAACAACAACAACATCAACAACAACAACAACAACAAAACAACACCAACAAAAGGAAGGTATAAACACAGTTAAAAGTATCTGCCAGTAAACAAACATTTTCCTAGTTATTGTACCAACATCAACATGATCAATTAGCGACATTTCCCCCGGACACTCCAGCGGTCATACATTCTCCACAGACACACATTAATGTCCAATTGTGGCATTTCCACTATTCGATGCTTCGAATCTTCAGCCCCAGAGGTTGTCTTTTCATGTTACCTTCTGTCTTATGTCGCTCCAGTCAGCCGTTAGAGTGGATTTGACTTGTTGCTAGAGTCCATGCTATGTTTAGCCGACATCATGTCCCTATTCACTAGACTTCTTTCTTTGTCTCTGCTCCTCTATCGAGGAAATTACGTCACGTCTAGTTACGCACCTCAGTTCAGCTGAGTCAAAATCCGACATCACAGCACTCAGGACATTCACATACGTGCTCAGTTCACATCTGCGAAAGCCAGTGAAGGGCCCCAATACTAATGACACCAGTAGCAGTCTGTTTAGCCCCTCCTCGGAGTTGTCAGTGTCGGTCACATCCACTGGTCACTCCCTGCAGCACCATTATCTCCAGGCCGTGATGGTCGACCCCTTCTTCTACACTGCAACACGATTCCAAAGGGTCCCGACCATGCCTACCATAGTGCACAATACCCCACAAGTTGGTGCAGACCCAGCCAGTCTGCCCGCATGCTCGTTTCCCACCACACCAGCATATCCTGCGCGGGGAGGGGGGGGGGGATCTAACATATGCTCTCTGTTTTGATATTTGAATTAAACCTGCCTTCTATCCGAAGCGTTCTGTCTTCAGCATCTCATCATACTTTGTGAGTTCATTACACTCACGACGTGCGTGTGCATTACACACCTCAAAGATCAGTGTGTCCGATTTCGGTATGCAATTTTCTCTGGTTTGCTTCTCCTAGATAGACTCCACCCACCGTGAGTTTCTCCTAGACAGACTCCACCCACCGTCAGCGTCTCCTAGACAGACTTCACCCAAGATCACGGGCTCTATCCGCCCCTTGTGTAGGATGTTTTCTTCCCTAACAATGTTGCCAGTGCAGCAACCTAAAGGCCTGCTCTCTGCGATTGCCAAACGCCATGGAATTATTAACATGGGCAGCTTCTACACGGAACCTACAGTTTTTCGCATTCATCCGAGAAGAATAAGTGTCTGATCTACCCAAGAGATCAGACAATACCAAAGAGAACTGCTATGCTCGTTATGTTGCATTATTATTTGTCATTAGTGTTATTACGTTTAGAGAATTGAGTTGTTAAGAAATGTGGCATGATAGCACATTCTTATAACTTCGTTTCAGTCCATCTCTTGATGTTATCTTTCCATTTTTCGTTTCAGTCCAGATCTTGATGTGATATTTCCACTTATCATTTCAGTCTTTATGTTATCCCGATAACCATGGTGAGACAGTGTATGTTCACACTCTACTAATGTTGACGTCACATTTACATTATATACTTCCCTTATAAACTAGTTAGTTAGTAAGTTGCATATCCTTTACAGGACGTTGCTGTCAACACCATCATTTTGTTCTATTATGATCTCTTGGCAAGATTACTTTCAGTAGTTTGCCATTGCTTTCTGAACGGCTGACACCCATACCATTTCGTAAAAAACCAACGCAACGCGGTCTGTTGCCAAAACGCGCGCAGCTGTGTTTCGAACGCGAGTATGCGGGATCACGAACCGCGTCCGTAACACTTCGCCACGGAGCACGTCTTTATAAACTACTGAACGTAAACTTGTCCAGGAATCACGAACAGCCAAACAATGACGAGATTGACTGCGACGTCATGTAAAGGATAAGCAGCTAACTTTAACTCCTCTTTATATGACGGCTAATCAATGCCAGAGCCGTCAATTTGCATACAACTAGTGAGGGGCAAACCCTAACTACAGAGTCTGTAGGCCATTCGCTAACCATGGAGCGTCAGTATGGATATAAATTTTAATGTGAAGCCAATTCTTCTCCAATTGTTTGTCAGACAACGAGCTAGATAAAAACTACAAAGTTAATCAGTCTTTTTATAGCCTTTCCGTGCAGATGTTATATTTAATTAACTTCCGTTAACACTTGAATTGAATAACGTCAATATGTTTGGTTAATTTGCTCTGCCGGATATAACGAACAGAAGAGAGAATGAAGGAGGCGAGATAACAAGGAATGTACCAGTGTTCATTGATCGTGACACACATTAAATATGTAGGAATTTTTTTAATGCGATCAAGGCAAGCCAACCAAGAGATGAGAGAGAGTAGAGCGAGTTGTTTCCCCGTGTGCAATCATTAATTAACACCCAGTGTTTTTCCACGCTCTCAGATTTCGAGAACCCCCCCCCCCCCCCCCCCCTTCTGTGCTTCACTTTCTAGTTGTTGCAATCTGCCACGGCCATCCTCTTAACTTCTCATCTTATGCTTCGTAGACTACTTCTAGAGCCCTAGAACTTTTGATCGTGGGGGTCATAAACTTCTTCTGGAGCCCTAGAACTTCTCATCTCATGCTTTATAGACTCCTTCTAGGGGCATAGAACTTCTGATCCTGTGGGTTATAAACTCCATCTAGAGCCATATAACTTCTCATCCCTTGGTTCATAAACTCCATCTAGAGCCATAGAACTTCTCATCCCGTGGTTCATAAACTCCATCTAGAGCCCTAGAACTTCTCATAATGTTCATAAACTCCTTCTAGAGCCTTATAACTTCTCATATTGTGGTTCATAAACTCCTTCTAGAGCCCTAGAATAGATCCAGACAATAGTTTGCTGGACCTAACCGTGCTGGCTGCCACGTGACAGAGTTAGGAAAACTGCATCAACATGTTTAACATTATATCCCAACTGTAAGGAAACCCACTCTATCAGGCTTACACATGGTCCACCAGCCATCAAGCAAGCTGACACTCTGGCCACTCCGCCACAGATTTCAGGCATTCCAACAGGATTTGCCGAAAACCATCCCTAGCGCGGGGGGGGGGGGGGGGGGAAGAGAGAGAGAGAGAGAGAGAGAGAGAGAGAGAGAGAGAGAGAGATATGCTCCATATGAATCATGTGCATCAATACAGGCGATCACCTCTCACCATAAACGTCTCTACTTGGTATTAAATTCAACCACTGACCGCCTTCCCTGCCACATAGCCAACCCGTTCTCCCTCTGCCAACCCTTGTCTCTAACTCCCTTGATCTCTCCGGTTGTCACTAGCTTCTCCCCACCCTCTCTTCCTGCCGGCGACCAACACACAACGATTGCCCTGTCCTGGTATGGGTCCAGAAACATCTTTACCAGCTGTATTATTGGTTAATTAATTACATGATGTAACTTCAGGAAGTTGCAATCAACATCAAAATGTATATAATAATTGAGATTTAATAGGCAATGTTACGTCCAGTAGTTTGTCAAAGCTTTGAGTACGCCCAACGCCCCATTGAAAACAACGCAATGCGATCTACTTCCAAATCGGTGTCGAATCTTCGACTCAGCATGTCGAGCAACTGGCCAAGTTTGTTCACTAATCAATAAGCCAACGGTGGGCTCTTGAAAGATGACATAGTGTCTGCTTACTTGGCAAGGGAGAAATCACTACTTGTGTCCACCTGTCTCTTTCTACTCTCTGTATTCAGTGTCCACGATTCACGCGCATACAGTTGTCCGGGCAGTATGTAACATTCTAGACCTAACTGTCTGACTTACAAGGACAGCAATAAGTGACACAGATAGGGACAGCAATAGGTGACATAGATAGGGACAGCAATAAGTGAAACAGATAGGGACAGCAATAAGTGAAACAGATAGAGACAGCAATAAGTGACATAGATAAGGACAGCAATAAGTGAAACAGATAGGGACAGCAATAAGTGACATAGATAGGGAAAGCAATAAATGAAACAGATAGGGACAGCAATAAGTGAAACAGATAGGGACAGCAATAAATGAAACAGATAAGGACAGCAATAAGTGATATAGATAAGGACAGCAATAAGTGACATAGATAAGGACAGCAATAAGTGACATAGATAGGGACAGCAATAAGTGACATAGATAAGGTCAGCAATAAGTGACACAGATAGGGACAGCTATATGTGACACAGATAAGGACAGCAATAAGAGAAACAGACAGAGACAGCAATAAGTGACATAGATAAGGACAGCAATAAGTGACAAAGATAAGGGCAGCAATAAGTGACACAGATAGAGACAGCAATAAGTGACATAGATAGGGACAGCAATAAGTGAAACAGATAGGGACAGCAATAAGTGACACAGATAGAGACAGCAATAAGTGACATAAATAAGGACAGCAATAAGTGAAACAGATACTGACAGCAATAAGTGACATAGATAGGAAAAGCAATAAATGAAACAGATAGGGACAGCAATAAGTGAAACAGATAGGGACAGCAATAAATGAAACAGATAAGGACAGGATTAAGTGACATAGATAAGGACAGCAATAATGACAGACAGAGACGGCAATACGTGAAACAGATAAGGACAGCAATAAGTGACATCGATAAGGACAGCAATAATGACATATAGAGACGGCAATAAGTGACACAGATAAGGACAGCAATAAGTGACACAGATAAGGACAGCAATAAGTGACATAGATAAGGACAGCAATAATGACAGATAGAGACGGCAATATGTGACACAGATAGGGACAGCAATAAGTGACACAGATAAGGACAGCAATAAGTTACATAGATAAGGACAGCAATAAGTGACATAGATAAGGACAGCAATAAGTGACACAGATAAGGACAGCAATAATGACAGATAGAGACGGCAATAAGTGACACAGATAGGGACAGCAATAAGTGACACAGATAAGGACAGCAATAAGTGAAACAGATAGGGACAGCAATAAGTGACACAGATAAGGACAGCAATAAGTGACAAAGATAAAGGCAGCAATAAGTGACACAGATAGGGACAGCAATAAGTGACATAGATAGGGACAGCAATAATTGACACAGATAAGGGCAGCAATAAGTGACACAGATAAGGACAGCAATAAATGAAACAGATAGAGACAGCAATAAGTGACATAGATAAGGACAGCAATAAGTGACAAAGATAAGGGCAGCAATAAGTGACACAGATAGGGACAGCAATAGGTGACATAGATAGGGACAGCAATAAGTGAAACAGATAGGGACAGCAATAAGTGAAACAGATAGGGACAGCAATAAATGAAACAGATAAGGACAGGATTAAGTGACATAGATAAGGACAACAATAATGACAGATAGAGACGGCAATACGTGAAACAGATAAGGACAGCAATAAGTGACACAGATAAGGACAGCAATAATGACAGATAGAGACGGCAATAAGGGACACAGATAAGGACAGCAATAAGTGACACAGATAAGGACAGCAATAAGTGACATAGATAAGGACAGCAATAATGACAAATAGAGACGGCAATATGTGACACAGATAGGGACAGCAATAATGACAGATAGAGACGGCAATAAGTGACACAGATAGGGACAGCAATAAGTGACACAGATAAGGACAGCAATAAGTGAAACAGATAGGGACAGCAATAAGTGACATAGATAGGGACAGCAATAAGTGACACAGATAAGGGCAGCAATAAGTGACACAGATAAGGACAGCAATAAGTGAAACAGATAGAGACAGCAATAAGTGACATATATAAGGACAGCAATAAGTGACAAAGATAAGGGCAGCAATAAGTGACACAGATAGGGACAGCAATAAGTGACATAGATAGGGACAGAAATAAGTGAAACAGATAGGGACAGCAATAAGTGAAACAGATAGGGACAGCAATAAATGAAACAGATAAGGACAGGATTAAGTGACATAGATAAGGACAGCAATAATGACAGATAGAGACGGCAATACGTGAAACAGATAAGGACAGCAATAAGTGACATAGATAAGGACAGCAATAATGACAGATAGAGACGGCAATAAGTGACACAGATAAGGACAGCAATAAGTGACACTGATAAGGACAGCAATAAGTGACACAGATAAGGACAGCAATAATGACATATAGAGACGGCAATAAGTGACACAGATAGGGACAGCAATAAGTGACACCGATAAGGACAGCAATAAGTGAAACAGATAGGGACAGGAATAAGTGACACAGATAAGGACAGCAATAATGACAGATAGAGACGGCAATAAGTGAAACATATAAGGACAGCAATAAGTGAAACAGATAGGGACAGCAATAAATGAAACATATAAGGACAGCAATAAGTGACATAGATAAGGACAGCAATAAGTGACACAGACAACGACATCAATAAGTGACATAGATAAGGACAGCAATAAGTGACACAGATAAGGACAGCAACAATGACAGATAGAGACGGCAATAAGTGACACAGATAGGGACAGCAATAAGTGACACAGATAAGGACAGCAATAAGTGACATAGATAAGGACAGCAATAAGTGGCATAGATAAGGACAGCAATAATGACAGATAGAGACGGCAATAAGTGAAACATATAAGGACAGCAATAAGTGAAACAGATAGGGACAGCAATAAATGAAACATATAAGGACAGCAATAAGTGACACAGATAAGGACAGCAATAAGTGACACAGATAGGGACAGCAATAAGTGAAACAGATAGGGACAGCAATAAGTGAAATATATAAGGACAGCAATAAGTGACACAGATAAGGACAGCAATAAGTGACACAGATAGGGACAGCAATAAGTGAAACAGATAGGGACAGCAATAAGTGAAACAGATAGAGACAGCAATAAGTGACATAGATAAGGACAGCAATAAGTGAAACAGATAGGGACAGCAATAAGTGACATAGATAGGGAAAGCAATAAATGAAACAGATAGGGACAGCAATAAGTGAAACAGATAGGGACAGCAATAAATGAAACAGATAAGGACAGCAATAAGTGATATAGATAAGGACAGCAATAAGTGACATAGATAAGGACAGCAATAAGTGACATAGATAGGGACAGCAATAAGTGACATAGATAAGGTCAGCAATAAGTGACACAGATAGGGACAGCTATATGTGACACAGATAAGGACAGCAATAAGAGAAACAGACAGAGACAGCAATAAGTGACATAGATAAGGACAGCAATAAGTGACAAAGATAAGGGCAGCAATAAGTGACACAGATAGAGACAGCAATAAGTGACATAGATAGGGACAGCAATAAGTGAAACAGATAGGGACAGCAATAAGTGACACAGATAGAGACAGCAATAAGTGACATAAATAAGGACAGCAATAAGTGAAACAGATACTGACAGCAATAAGTGACATAGATAGGAAAAGCAATAAATGAAACAGATAGGGACAGCAATAAGTGAAACAGATAGGGACAGCAATAAATGAAACAGATAAGGACAGGATTAAGTGACATAGATAAGGACAGCAATAATGACAGACAGAGACGGCAATACGTGAAACAGATAAGGACAGCAATAAGTGACATCGATAAGGACAGCAATAATGACATATAGAGACGGCAATAAGTGACACAGATAAGGACAGCAATAAGTGACACAGATAAGGACAGCAATAAGTGACATAGATAAGGACAGCAATAATGACAGATAGAGACGGCAATATGTGACACAGATAGGGACAGCAATAAGTGACACAGATAAGGACAGCAATAAGTTACATAGATAAGGACAGCAATAAGTGACATAGATAAGGACAGCAATAAGTGACACAGATAAGGACAGCAATAATGACAGATAGAGACGGCAATAAGTGACACAGATAGGGACAGCAATAAGTGACACAGATAAGGACAGCAATAAGTGAAACAGATAGGGACAGCAATAAGTGACACAGATAAGGACAGCAATAAGTGACAAAGATAAAGGCAGCAATAAGTGACACAGATAGGGACAGCAATAAGTGACATAGATAGGGACAGCAATAATTGACACAGATAAGGGCAGCAATAAGTGACACAGATAAGGACAGCAATAAATGAAACAGATAGAGACAGCAATAAGTGACATAGATAAGGACAGCAATAAGTGACAAAGATAAGGGCAGCAATAAGTGACACAGATAGGGACAGCAATAGGTGACATAGATAGGGACAGCAATAAGTGAAACAGATAGGGACAGCAATAAGTGAAACAGATAGGGACAGCAATAAATGAAACAGATAAGGACAGGATTAAGTGACATAGATAAGGACAACAATAATGACAGATAGAGACGGCAATACGTGAAACAGATAAGGACAGCAATAAGTGACACAGATAAGGACAGCAATAATGACAGATAGAGACGGCAATAAGGGACACAGATAAGGACAGCAATAAGTGACACAGATAAGGACAGCAATAAGTGACATAGATAAGGACAGCAATAATGACAAATAGAGACGGCAATATGTGACACAGATAGGGACAGCAATAATGACAGATAGAGACGGCAATAAGTGACACAGATAGGGACAGCAATAAGTGACACAGATAAGGACAGCAATAAGTGAAACAGATAGGGACAGCAATAAGTGACATAGATAGGGACAGCAATAAGTGACACAGATAAGGGCAGCAATAAGTGACACAGATAAGGACAGCAATAAGTGAAACAGATAGAGACAGCAATAAGTGACATATATAAGGACAGCAATAAGTGACAAAGATAAGGGCAGCAATAAGTGACACAGATAGGGACAGCAATAAGTGACATAGATAGGGACAGAAATAAGTGAAACAGATAGGGACAGCAATAAGTGAAACAGATAGGGACAGCAATAAATGAAACAGATAAGGACAGGATTAAGTGACATAGATAAGGACAGCAATAATGACAGATAGAGACGGCAATACGTGAAACAGATAAGGACAGCAATAAGTGACATAGATAAGGACAGCAATAATGACAGATAGAGACGGCAATAAGTGACACAGATAAGGACAGCAATAAGTGACACTGATAAGGACAGCAATAAGTGACACAGATAAGGACAGCAATAATGACATATAGAGACGGCAATAAGTGACACAGATAGGGACAGCAATAAGTGACACCGATAAGGACAGCAATAAGTGAAACAGATAGGGACAGGAATAAGTGACACAGATAAGGACAGCAATAATGACAGATAGAGACGGCAATAAGTGAAACATATAAGGACAGCAATAAGTGAAACAGATAGGGACAGCAATAAATGAAACATATAAGGACAGCAATAAGTGACATAGATAAGGACAGCAATAAGTGACACAGACAACGACATCAATAAGTGACATAGATAAGGACAGCAATAAGTGACACAGATAAGGACAGCAACAATGACAGATAGAGACGGCAATAAGTGACACAGATAGGGACAGCAATAAGTGACACAGATAAGGACAGCAATAAGTGACATAGATAAGGACAGCAATAAGTGGCATAGATAAGGACAGCAATAATGACAGATAGAGACGGCAATAAGTGAAACATATAAGGACAGCAATAAGTGAAACAGATAGGGACAGCAATAAATGAAACATATAAGGACAGCAATAAGTGACACAGATAAGGACAGCAATAAGTGACACAGATAGGGACAGCAATAAGTGAAACAGATAGGGACAGCAATAAGTGAAATATATAAGGACAGCAATAAGTGACACAGATAAGGACAGCAATAAGTGACACAGATAGGGACAGCAATAAGTGAAACAGATAGGGACAGCAATAAGTGAAACAGATAGAGACAGCAATAAGTGACATAGATAAGGACAGCAATAAGTGAAACAGATAGGGACAGCAATAAGTGACATAGATGGGGAAAGCAATAAATGAAACAGATAGGGACAGCAATAAGTGAAACAGATAGGGACAGCAATAAATGAAACAGATAAGGACAGCAATAAGTGATATAGATAAGGACAGCAATAAGTGACATAGATAAGGACAGCAATAAGTGACATAGATAGGGACAGCAATAAGTGACATAGATAAGGACAGCAATAAGTGACACAGATAGGGACAGCTATAAGTGACACAGATAAGGACAGTAATAAGAGAAACAGACAGAGACAGCAATAAGTGACATAGATAAGGACAGCAATAAGTGACAAAGATAAGGGCAGCAATAAGTGACACAGATAGAGACAGCAATAAGTGACATAGATAGGGACAGCAATAAGTGAAACAGATAGGGACAGCAATAAGTGACACAGATAGAGACAGCAATAAGTGACATAGATAAGGACAGCAATAAGTGAAACAGATAGGGACAGCAATAAGTGACATAGATAGGAAAAGCAATAAATGAAACAGATAGGGACAGCAATAAGTGAAACAGATAGGGACAGCAATAAATGAAACAGATAAGGACAGGATTAAGTGACATAGATAAGGACAGCAATAATGACAGACAGAGACGGCAATACGTGAAACAGATAAGGACAGCAATAAGTGACATCGATAAGGACAGCAATAATGACATATAGAGACGGCAATAAGTGACACAGATAAGGACAGCAATAAGTGACACAGATAAGGACAGCAATAAGTGACATAGATAAGGACAGCAATAATGACAGATAGAGACGGCAATATGTGACACAGATAGGGACAGCAATAAGTGACACAGATAAGGACAGCAATAAGTTACATAGATAAGGACAGCAATAAGTGACATAGATAAGGACAGCAATAAGTGACACAGATAAGGACAGCAATAATGACAGATAGAGACGGCAATAAGTGACACAGATAGGGACAGCAATAAGTGACACAGATAAGGACAGCAATAAGTGAAACAGATAGGGACAGCAATAAGTGACACAGATAAGGACAGCAATAAGTGACAAAGATAAAGGCAGCAATAAGTGACACAGATAGGGACAGCAATAAGTGACATAGATAGGGACAGCAATAATTGACACAGATAAGGGCAGCAATAAGTGACACAGATAAGGACAGCAATAAATGAAACAGATAGAGACAGCAATAAGTGACATAGATAAGGACAGCAATAAGTGACAAAAATAAGGGCAGCAATAAGTGACACAGATAGGGACAGCAATAGGTGACATAGATAGGGACAGCAATAAGTGAAACAGATAGGGACAGCAATAAGTGAAACAGATAGGGACAGCAATAAATGAAACAGATAAGGACAGGATTAAGTGACATAGATAAGGACAACAATAATGACAGATAGAGACGGAAATACGTGAAACAGATAAGGACAGCAATAAGTGACACAGATAAGGACAGCAATAATGACAGATAGAGACGGCAATATGTGACACAGATAGGGACAGCAATAAGTGACACAGATAAGGACAGCAATAAGTTACATAGATAAGGACAGCAATAAGTGACATAGATAAGGACAGCAATAAGTGACACAGATAAGGACAGCAATAATGACAGATAGAGACGGCAATAAGTGACACAGATAGGGAGAGCAATAAGTGACACAGATAAGGACAGCAATAAGTGAAACAGATAGGGACAGCAATAAGTGACACAGATAAGGACAGCAATAAGTGACAAAGTTAAAGGCAGCAATAAGTGACACAGATAGGTACAGCAATAAGTGACATAGATAGGGACAGCAATAATTGACACAGATAAGGGCAGCAATAAGTGACACAGATAAGGACAGCAATAAATGAAACAGATAGAGACAGCAATAAGTGACATAGATAAGGACAGCAATAAGTGACAAAGATAAGGACAGCAATAAGTGACATAGATAGGGACAGAAATAAGTGAAACAGATAGGGACAGCAATAAGTGAAACAGATAGGGACAGCAATAAATGAAACAGATAAGGGCAGGATTAAGTGACATAGATAAGGACAGCAATAATGACAGATAGAGACGGCAATACGTGAAACAGATAAGGACAGCAATAAGTGACATAGATAAGGACAGCAATAATGACAGATAGAGACGGCAATAAGTGACACAGATAAGGACAGCAATAAGTGACACAGATAAGGACAGCAATAAGTGACATAGATAAGGACAGCAATAATGACATATAGAGACGGCAATATGTGACACAGATAGGGACAGCAATAAGTGACACAGATAAGGACAGCAATAAGTGACACTGATAAGGACAGCAATAAGTGACACAGATAAGGACAGCAATAATGACAGATAGAGACGGCAATAAGTGACACAGATAGGGACAGCAATAAGTGACACAGATAAGGACAGCAATAAGTGAAACAGATAGGGACAGGAATAAGTGACACAGATAAGGACAGCAATAAGTGACATAGATAAGGACAGCAATAAGTGACACAGACAACGACATCAATAAGTGACATAGATAAGGACAGCAATAAGTGACACAGATAAGGACAGCAACAATGACAGATAGAGACGGCAATAAGTGACACAGATAGGGACAGCAATAAGTGACACAGATAAGGACAGCAATAAGTGACATAGATAAGGACAGCAATAAGTGACATAGATAAGGACAGCAATAATGACAGATAGAGACGGCAATAAGTGAAACATATAAGGACAGCAATAAGTGAAACAGATAGGGACAGCAATAAATGAAACATATAAGGACAGCAATAAGTGACACAGATAAGGACAGCAATAAGTGACACAGATAGGGACAGCAATAAGTGAAACAGATAGGGACAGCAATAAGTGAAATATATAAGGACAGCAATAAGTGACACAGATAAGGACAGCAATAAGTGACACAGATAGGGACAGCAATAAGTGAAACAGATAGGGACAGCAATAAGTGAAATATATAAGGACAGCAATAAGTGACACAGATAAGGACAGCAATAAGTGACACAGATAGGGACAGCAATAAGTGACAAAGATAAGGACAGCAATAAGTGAAACAGATAGGGACAGCAATAAGTGAAACATATAAGGACAGCAATAAGTGACACAGATAAGGACAGCAATAAGTGACACAGATAGGGACAGCAATAAGTGACACAGATAGGGACAGCAATAAGTGACACAGATAGGGACAGCAATAAGTGACACAGATAGGGACAGCAATAAGTGACACAGATAGGGACAGCAATAAGTGACACAGATAAGGACAGCAATAAGTGACACAGATAAGGACAGCAATAAGTGACACAGATAGGGACAGCAATAAGTGACATAGATAAGGACAGCAATAAGTGACACAGATAGGGACAGCAATAAGTGACACAGATAAGGACATCTATAAGTGAAACAGATAGGGATAGCAATAATGACAGATAGGGACAGCAATAAGTGACACAGATAAGGACAGCTATAAGTGAAACAGATAGGGACAGCAATAAGTGACACAGATAAGGACAGCAATAAGTGACATAGATAAGGACAGCAATAAGTGACACAGATAAGGATAGCAATAAGTGACATAGATAAGGACAGCAATAAGTGACACAGATAAGGACAGCAATAATGACAGATAGAGACGGCAATAAGTGACACAGATAGGGACAGCAATAAGTGACACAGATAAGGACAGCAATAAGTGAAACAGATATCGACAGCAATAAGTGACACAGATAAGGACAGCAATAAGTGACATAGATAAGGACAGCAATAAGTGACATAGATAAGGACAGCAATAATGACAGATAGAGACGGCAATAAGTGAAACATATAAGGACAGCAATAAGTGAAACAGATAGGAACAGCAATAAGTGAAACATATAAGGACAGCAATAAGTGACACAGATAATGACAGCAATAAGTGACATGGATAAGGACAGCAATAATGACAGATAGAGAAGGCAATAAGTGACAGATCATGACAGTAATAATGACAGATAGAGACAGCAATAAGTGACACAGATAGGGACAGCAATAAGTGACACAGATAGGGACAGCAATAAGTGACACAGATAATGACAGCAATAAGTGACACAGATAAGGACAGCAATAAGTGACACAGATAGGGACAGCAATAAGTGACATAGATAAGGACAGCAATAAGTGACACAGATAGGGACAGCAATAAGTGACACAGGTAAGGACAGCAATATGTGACATAGATAAGGACAGCAATAATGACAGATAGTGACGGCAATAAGTGAAACAGATATGGACAGCAATAAGTGACACAGATAAGGACAGCAATAAGTGACACAGATAGGGACAGCAATAAGTGACATAGATAAGGACAGCAATAAGTGACAAAGATAAGGGCAGCAATAAGTGACACAGACAGAGACAGCAATAAGCGACATAGATTAGTATAGTTTAGCCTACGGATCAACATCACGGCACACGGGTGTAACCCATAGGTGCTCCGTTCTACTCCTAACTCAAGCCTGAGTCCGGAAAATCTTAGCTCAGTGCACGAACTCTGTAGCACTGGCGAGGATCTGAAATACTTTTGAGTAGATTTTTAACTCGAAATTTTGCCCAGGCATCTCCGCATTTTTCTTTTAATGGTGCATATCCCTTACAGGACGTTGCAGTCAACACCAGCATCATTTCAGCTGCTGTTTATGTACTAGGCAAGATTACGCTCAGTAGTTTGCCATTGTTTCTGAGCGACCGGCTCACATACCCTCGTCAGTTACCAGCACGACTCGAACCGCTGCCGATTCTCGCGCAGCTGCGTTACTGACGAGAATATACGGGCGCAACAATATACACGGGCGTCCGATCTCACTATCCAGAGACCAGGGAAAATTTGTTACTAGGAATAAGAAAAAAACTCCCGGTCCTCACCGCGGCTTGAACCCGGGACCTCCAGCATTCCAGGCGGACACCATACCTAAAGACCACTCAGCCCCCTAAGTGACATAGACAAGGGAAATCGATAAATGACATAGATGAGGACATCAATAAGTGACAGATCATGACAGCAATAAGTGACACAGCTAGAGACATCAATAAGTGACACAGCTAGATACAACAATAAGTGACATAGATAAGGACATCAATAAGAGACATAGATAAGGACATCAATAAGAGACATAGATAAGGACATCAATAAGTGACATTGATAAGGACAGCAAAAAGTGACATTGATAAGGACGTCCACAAGTGACATAGATAAGGACAGCAAAAAGTGACGTTGAAAAGGACAGCATTAAGTGACATTGATATGGACAGCAATAAGTGACACAGACAGACACGACAATAAGTGATATAGACAAGGACATCAATAAGTGACATATATAAGGACATCAATAAGTGACATGCATAAGGACATCAATAAGCGACATGCATAAGGACATCAATAAGTGACATGCATAAGGACATCAATAAGTGACATGCATAAGGACATCAATAAGTGACATGCATAAGGACGTCAATAAGTGACATAGATAGAGACGGCAATAAGTGACATGCATAAGGACATCAATTAGTGACATGCATAAGGGCATCAATAAGTGACATGCATAAGGACATCAATAAGCGACATGCATAAGGACATCAATAAGTGACATGCATAAGGACATCAATAAGTGACATGCATAAGGACATCAATAAGTGACATGCATAAGGACGTCAATAAGTGACATAGATAGAGACGGCAATAAGTGACATGCATAAGGACATCAATTAGTGACATGCATAAGGACATCAATAAGTGACATGCATAAGGACATCAATAAGTGACATGCATAAGGACATCAATAAGTGACATGCATAAGGACATCAATAAGTGACATGCATAAGGACGTCAATAAGTGACATAGATAGAGACGGCAATAAGTGACATGCATAAGGACGTCAATAAGTGACATGCATAAGGACATCAATAAGTGACATATACAAGGAGAGCAATAAGTGACACAGATAAGAACAACATTAAGTGACATAGATAAGACAGCTTAACATGGGTTCAATAAGTGAAGTTGTATGATGTATCCGGAAGGATTAATTCTAAAGACCCACCGACTGCCACAGGATCAGAGAGATCTGAATCATACATGCTTTACTTTGTACAAAACTGAAATTGCTTACCGTATATCTAAGCAGTTATGAATGATACCAAGGCAAACGCCGTACAAATGAACCAATCCGCCTCAACGGGAGCTTACTGAGCTTAGCATTAGATGGCAGGGTGTATAAACGTCGGCATAAACGGTATAAACTTTGCGACAACGCTGACTCACCCTCTCAGGAGGAAAGGAACCAGAACTCTTAGTGGCGCGTGTTGACGACGTCGTGATCGGCGGATATAATCATTGATTGTGATATATGCTCTTGTGCACCTGTTGGGTCATGCATGCATTACCTGGGGAAATAACTGAGTCCTGGGCACACACAATGATTCACACAGATTCACTTAGATTCACAAATGTGCAAATAAATTCACATAGATTCACAGAGACTTACATAAATTCGCAGACTCACGTAAATTTATATACAGTCACATAGATTCACATAAATTCACATAATCTCGCATAGATTCACATACTCTCACAGACACAAAAATTCACATAGACTCACATAAATTCACATATATTCACATAGATTCACATAGACGTATTTAAATTCACAGACTCACATAAACTTACATAGATTCACATAAATTCACAGATACATAAATTCACATAGACTCACATACATTTATATAGATTCACATAAACTCACATAAATTCTTAGACTCGCATACCCCATGTGTTGCCGGGGCCCATAAGGGAAGCGAAGAATAGTAACACTGTTCCCTTCCATGCATGTCGTAAGAGGCGACTAATGAGGCTTTGGGATGTGACTTAGTCTACAGCCTATTGGGGCTTCCGGTCCCTAACATGGCGGATAGGCATTTAAACCGTTAAAGCCTCTGGAGTGTTTACGCTTGTGGCTGCAGTTTGCATTCGCATGTTGGACTGGTAGTGCATGGTTCAGTCGCCCTGCTACTGAGTGAGTGCGTGGCGCGACACTGTGAGCTGTGAATTTTGCGTGGAATGCTTTTACATCTGTCCGCGGTTGTTTGTAGCGTGAACTGCATATTCGGAACGATGGCGGCTGGCTGTTGCTGAATTGACTGGTTTGCCTTTTCGGTTCACGAGTGCATTTTCAGGAGATTCCTTGGTGACGTCGCTGGAGCTACGGAGTTTGTGCTTTGCACGGCGCTTTCTGCGGGTCACCCTGCGGAAAGAGCCCGAGCCATATGGGATAAAACCTGGGTCAATGAAGTCTTTCTGGTGACTGCCGATTCCATCGACGATAAACTGTGTCTTACGTGGAGGACTTTTGTGTTGGCATTCTGGCGGCGGCATTATGCACAGTGTACTTGAGCGGGCTGTTGGCTTGCCAAGACTCCTGTCTATTTCATTGTTCACATAGGGCAGTGAGGAGCATTGTGTGTGATATTCACTGGCACAGGAACGGAGCATAATGGGGACGACCCGTTGCCGTGAAGTTGGAACCGCGACTAACTAACTAACTAACTAACTAACTAACTAACTAACTAACTCACATACGTTTACATATTCACATAGATTCACATAAATGCACATATTTTTATATAGATTCACATAAATTCACAGACACGCATAAATTCACATTGATTCGAATTTATTCACATAAAGTCACAGACACACATAAATTCACATAGACTCACGTGGATTCACATAGACTCCCATAGACTCACATAAAGTCACGTGGATTATCATAAACTCAACTCTGTTTTCTAAACCACGTTTTCACTTCACATTCAACTTCGGCGTCATTCGCGAAATGTCTCCCGCCAAGGTATTTTTTCAGTGGAGTACTAGCGATTTCCAGTAAAACCTTGCATAGTTGGGTATAAAAAGTTACAAAGGCGAGTCAATAAGTAAGTCACACAGTTCTGTGGGATGGCAGGTAAATGAAAACATGTCACGCAGATTTATGCAGTCTGTTTAGGAGAACTGATAAAAATATGGGATTAGTGCATCAATTTTGGTGGATATTATGTTGAGAAATAAAGGGACAATGTATGTATACAAATAAACTGGTTTCAAGTTGTTATCATATTTAGTTTTTTTTTTTCTACAACCATTTGTGACTTACTTATTAACTTCCCTTTGTTACACATTCAGGAAAGTTAGATATAATAGATAAAGGGACATCAGATATCATACATACAGGAAAGTCACAGGTATCAGAGATAAAGTAAAGTCAGAGATATCAGAGATACAGATGAATCGGAGATATCAGGGATACAGGATTGTCAGAGATAACAGGGATATAGGAATGCCAGAGGTCTCAGGGATACCAGAAAATCAAAGCTATCAGGGATACAAGAGAATCAGAAAGATCAGGAATACAGGAAAATCAGAGCTATCAGGGATACAGACAAATTAGAGATAGCAGGGATACAAGAATGTCAGAGACAACGGGCTTACAGGAATGTCAGAGACATCAGGGATACAGGAATGTCAGAGACATCAGGGATACAAGAAAATTAGAGATAGCAGGAATACATGAATTTCAGAGACATCAGAGATACAGGAATGTCGAGATATCAGGGATGCAGGAAAGGAAGAGATATCAGGGCTACAGAAAAGTGAGAGATACCAGGGATACAGGAAAATCAGAAACAGGGAGATAAAGAAAGACATATCAATGACGAAATTCCAAAATTAAGAAAAGAATATTAAGCAAGTATAAACACAGACATCATAAAAGCAACACACACGGCAACAGAATATATAAACAAGTGATGCACAAATGAGAAGAAGGAAGACAGAAAGACACACAGATTAGCACATACGGTCTGCACACCAGAAATCAATATCCCATTTAACCTGAATCTTCCAGATGAAAGGTTTAGATGACACAAATCCGAGTTGTTATTGTGGGCTTCGTGCACACTCTACTTCAGTTTATCACAGAATACATCTAGAAACAGACTCGCGTATAGCCCTCTTCTCTTCTGCTGTCTCGTGCAGCTCTCTCTATGTTCTCCCTACATTATTAATCTCTGTCTCTAATTCTCTTCTCCGTCTCTTTACTTTTCTTCGTGTGTTTTAAGGTCTCACTATTGTTCTCTGTGTGTTTTAAGGTCTCACTATTGTTCTCCGTGTGTTTTAAGGTCTCTCTACACTTCTCCGTATGTTTTAGGGTCTCTCTGTTCTTCTTCATATGTTCTAAGGTCGCTCTGTTCTTCTCCGTGTTTTAAGGCCGCTCTGTTCTTCTCCATATGTTTTAGGCATCTCTCTTTCTCTATTCTTCTCCATGTGTTTAAAAGTCTCTCTCTATACTCTGCTCAGTGTGTTTTAAGGTCTCTCTCTCTCACACACACTCTCTCTCTCTCTCTCTATCTATCTACTCTTCTGCGTGCGCTTTAAGGTCTCTCTCTCTCTCTCTCTCTCTCTCTCTCTCTCTCTCTACTCTTCTTGTTGATGAGATGGTGGATAGAAAGAAGAAGCAGAAAAAGATCAAGGGGACAAGAAAGATGAGTAGTCGAAAAAGCAGCAGGAACAAAACAGAAGAAAGGGAAGAGGAGGAGAAGAAGAAGAAGAAGAAGAAGAAGAAGAAGAAGAAGAAGAAGAAGAAGAAGAAGAAGAAGAAGAAGAAGAAGAAGAAGAGAACGAAGAAGAAGAGAAGGAAGAAGAATAAGAAGAAGACGAAGAATAAGAAGAAGAAGACGAAGAAGAAGAAGAAGAAGAAGAAGAAGAAGAAGAAGAAGAAGAAGAAGAAGAAGAAGAAGAAGAAGAAGAAGAAGAAGAAGAAGAAGAAGAAGAAGAAGAAGAAGAAGAAGAAGAAGAAGGAGAGGAGGAAGAAGAAGAAGAAGAAGAAGAAGAAGAAGAAGAAGAAGAAGAAGAAGAAGAAGAAGAAGAAGAAGAAGAAGAAGAAGAAGAAGAAGAAGAAGAAGAAGAAGAAGAAGAAGAAGAAGAAGAAGAAGAAGAAGAAGAAGAAGAAGAAGAAGAAGAAGAAAAGAAGAAGAAGAAGAAGAAGAAGTAGAAGAAGAAGAAGAAGAAGAAGAAGAAGAAGAAGAAGAAGAAGAAGAAGAAGAAGAAGAAGAAGAAGAAGAAGAAGAAGAAGAAGAAGAAGAAGAAGAAGAAGAGAACGAAGAAGAAGAAGAGAAGGAAGAAGAAGAAGAAGAAAAAGAAGAAGAATAAGAAGAAGAAGAAGAAGAAGAAGAAGAAGAAGAAGAAGAAGAAGAAGAAGAAGAAGAAGAAGAAGAAGAAGAAGAAGAAGAAGAAGAAGAAGAAGAAGAAGAAGAAGAAGAAGAAGAACGAAGAAGAAGAAGAGAAGAAGAAGAAGAAGAAGAAGAAGAAGAAGAAGAAGAAGAAGAAGAAGAAGAAGAAGAAGAAGAAGAAGAAGAAGAAGAAGAAGAAGAAGAAGAAGAAGAAGAAGAAGAAGATTTTCACATAACAATGTAAAGAGAAATAGAAAGCGATGATTTTGAAAGCGGTCTCCCTGGCCTAGTAGTTAACGCCTTTCTCCGTAATCCCGTATATTCTCGTGAGTAACGTAATCTGTGCGAGAATCGGTAGCGGTTTTCGCCGCGTTGGTAAATTGGGGTATGGGAGCCGGCGGCTCAGAAAGCAATGGCAAACTACTGAACGCAATCTTACCTAGTACATCAACAGCAGCTGAAAAATGCTGATGTTGATTGCAGCGTCATGTAAGGGTTATGCAACTAGAAAAAAACAGATGCGAATATCCATATATTTCCTCATGTGCATAATATGACTATAAAACACAGCACACAGCACACATCACACAGCACACCGCACATGACACACAACTCACAACACACGGCACACAACACACAGCACACAACTCACAACACACAACACACAGCACACAACACAGCACACAATACACAGCACACAGCACACAACATACAACACGTAGCACACAACACACGGCACACAACACACAGCACACCAACAGTACACATATATATGACTGTAAGACACAGCCTAAAGCATACAACTCACAGCACACAGTACACATCATACAGCACAACAAAACAACACATAAATATGGAGGCGAGTGAAGAAAGATTTCAAAGCACAACCACATTAAGCTCACCACACGGAACTATTCACATCTAACATAAACTGATCCGCCGTGAGAACGATTGCGTTTATGTTCGCGTGGTGTTTGAACTTCTGTGCAAAAAAAAAAAACAACTGTCGTCACGAATGATAATTATTGCTTGCTTCTTTCCTCTTCTTGTTATCACTTCATTGCTATGCGAACATTACAATGTGTCTTTAGAATGAACGAACGAACGAATGGATGGACGAACGAAAGAACGAACCTTATTTTCAAAGATTAATAAATTGAGCACACAATCAGGTCTTATATTCGGCCCTTGGAATCACTCATCTTTCCTACACCAATTATTGATCATAAATGTCACATTTACATTGGAAACAAAGAGAAACTTACATTGTGTAATGAATGCTGTGAACACACACTAAACATAAGCAATTCATATGTCAATTTTATGAGACAAGTAGGCAGACACACACACACACACATATATATATATATATATATATATATATATATATATATATATATATATATATATATATATATATATATATATATATATATATATGTTTGATGCATTTTTGTTGTTAATTAAAATGTGATCTATTTGATTATAGGCTCTCTTGTCACATGATTTCCAAGTTTGTTTATGTATATCCTTTCTTTGCACACACACACACACAGATACATGGATACATACAAACATATATATATATATATATGTACACACACATGCGTCCATGCTGGCATACATACACACTTACGTGTATTACGCATGCACCCACTCACGTACACACACACGTACGTGAGAGTGAGATAGAAAAAAAAGTCAGGTCGTATACTGTCTATCAATAACACCATCATCATAATCATCAACATCATGCAGAGAGATTAAACCTCACTCAGTGAACTGTGACAGACAGACAGACAGACAGACAGACAGACAGACAAACAGACGGGCGGACGGGCGGGCGGACGGGCGGGCGGGCGGGCGGGCAGGCAGGAAGGCAGACAGACAGACAGACAGACAGACAGACAGACAGACAGACAGACAGACAGAAATAGTCTCAACTGATGTTCTAGATTTCTGACATAAAATGAAATATAAATATCACAGCACTCATTACGCGCTCATAAAGTATCGGTCTTTCCAAGCGGCGGTCGTGACAACCAAATCTCAGGCGGCCCTCTTCATGCAGTGATTGCAACCAGCTCCAACGCGCTTCATGCAGTGATTGCAATCAGCTCCAAAACTGCCCGTTTCATGCAGTAATTGCAACCAGCTCCAACGCGCTTCATGCAGTGATTGCAACCAGCTCCAAGACGGCCGGCTTCATGCAGTGATTGCAACTAGCTCCAAGACGGCCCCCTTCATGCAGTGATTTCAACCAGCTCCAAGACAGCCCGCTTCATGCAGTGATTTCTGTCACGAAATCACTGTAAATTAACAATCAGATGATAAAAATAACAAGCGACAGGCTGTATTAACAGCTGCAGTTGTTTACTACGAATGGCAGGGAGATGAAACGGCACCGCCGTCCTTGATAATTCCCTGGTGGACGGAAAATGTTGAGGTTATTTTGCCGACCAGCAGGATCAAAGAGAGACGGGGGCTGTTGTTGAGAGAAAAGGGGGAAACTACTCTTGTGACATTGGTTGAACAAGGGGGAGAGAATAATTCTGAAAGAGTTAGTTGCCCTTGAGGACACCTGTGTTGACATCAAAGGAACGTCACTAAAACAATCCAAGGCTGTTTGACAAAAACATGACTTGTTTACAGTTAGTGTAGACAAGAAAGTTGACTTGGGTTGACGTGTTTCGTTACCGCAGTTATGAATTCGGAGAGCATCTACCATGTTTAGATTTACTTAAAGTTCAATAACATGTGTCTCTATGGCAAATTGTAGAGGCCATCCAGGAGTAATGCGGTGTTTCATAAGATTCCCCAACAGTTACGAGGAATCTCTACACTGGATTTGATGGAGTTCCACTCTGATTAAGAGGAACATCAAATGAACATTCACTTTATTTTATAAGATGAATAAATACACAGAGGAAAGTGTAGTCAGCACTGTTTATGCTGGGCCTAGGATCCAGAGGGTTCATACGAACCTGGCTCAGTAGAGAAAAACATTATAAACGATTCTTTTGCAATAGGGATTCACCCAGGTTGGGTGATACTCGTTTCTTCACCACATACCACTGAACACTAGTTAGTAGAAAAGAACATTGAACATGGCGTTCTCGTGGAATAATTTAGTCCAGTGAAGAAGTACTTTAGAACCATTTCTGTGTGACAATCTAGAACAATGGATTAGAACAAGTGTGAGACCTGTGACATTGAAACCTAGTTTTCACGGTACAGAGATCCGTACTTATCTGAGTCATAGGGACCTTAGTCTTTACCGTGAGTGACAGATCCATGATTAATGTTAAACGATAACTATTTTCGGAGGTTCATGCATCTAGTCGAAAAAGTAGATACCAGAGAAAGTCAACGTCTGGAAGAAGAGACGCATCAATGGGTGAGGTCTTCATGTGCTAAGCTATCATGCTGTGACGTACCCTTGCTATGATGGTGATCTGACTTGGCTCCTGATCACTGGTCTGATTCTACATACACATTAGCATATTCGACACACACATTTTACACATTACACACACACACACACACACACACACACACACACACACTTCTCACACACATACTCTTTGCTTTAATAAATTATTTGTTGTGTTTAATTGTTAAAGCTAGAGTTGTTGAGTATGTTGTGTTGGAGAAGAATGAGAGGGGGCATGATCCAGGGGTGAGTGAGAGTAAGAAAGGGGTGTCTACAGACTGAAGGAGTTTTGTGGACGGATTCTGGTGGTTTCTCTAGGATAATAATATTGGGTTAATAAAAATGTGGGTGTTGATTCCCCTCACTAGGGACGACACTAAAGTAATAAAGGGATTACTACGACATTTATTCGGCGCTCGTCAGGGATCTTTTGACAGCGGGATCTCTTGTAGACGGGATCTGTTTGACAGCGGGATCTCATGATAAAGGGGTCTCTAGACACGGGATCTTTGGTTAGAGGACGGGGATATCCTATGAGAGAGAATCCAGCTAGAGTGAATGTGGATAAGGGTTAAGACACATATCATACCTGTTCAGACCTCACACGTCTGCATAAGTCTGTGGTCCGGATTCTACTCTTGTCACTGAGTGATTGTGTTGTGTTGTGATGTGTGGTACTAAATATATAGATTAATTGTACTTGTTCATTATCTATATATTTATCTAGGGGTTAATCTATACTCTATCTGCTGTCCTACCTCTCGGGAAAATGGCCACTCATAAGCTAGATCTGGCAGAAATAAAGGTAACTGGGGAAGCAATGGGATTGTCGGGGTCTGCACTAACAGATTACATACAGGAGGTGGAGAGGGATTTTCGCCAAGCAGAAAGGAAATATCGGAAGACCGAGATGGAATTGTGAAGGATGGAGTTAGAACAGGCTGCTAAGAAATTGGAAGCAGAACAAGCTGCTAAGAAATTGGAAGAAGAACAAGCTGCTAAGAAATTGCAAGCAGAGCAAGCCATGAGAAGGCTGGAAATTGAAGCTGAGCAGGGAGCTAAGAAACTTGAGGTTTAGCAAGCTGCTAAGCAACGGGAAGCTGAACAAGAGGATCAGAAAAGGGAGCACGAGTACCGGATGCGGGAACTCGAGCTTAAGAGGTAATCTAGTGGGGAAACTCAGGGAGCAGTGGGAGGCTCCTCTCTCCCTGGCTCAACACCAGTAGGTGGACATAGCTACCATGCTATGAAGTTTCCTCTAGTGATCTACGAGGAGGACAAGGAGAAGATTTACAGTACCTTCAACGCTTCGAGGCTATGTCGGAGCGATGGGTCTGAAGCGTGACAAATGGAATCTTAAGCTATCCCAGGGTTTACGCGGGACCGGTTACGAGGTTTATTCTCGCCTGCCACCCGGACACTAGAACAATTACGACGAGTTGAAGACGGCTCTGCTGAAACGTTTCGAGGTTATGTCACACACCTACCGGAAAAAAATTTTGAGCAGCGAAACCAGAACCGGGAGAGTTGTTTGCCGCCTATACTCTGCGTCTGGAAGCCTATCTCCACAAGTGGATGGATTTGGCTGGGTTCGCGCATGACTATGAGAGTCTGGAAGAGCTCATGGTAGTCGACCAGCTGAGGAAGCAAATGTCGAAACCTCTCAGGACATTCCTAGGAGAACAAGGGGCGGAACGTATTGACATCGTGACGAAATTGACAGAACGGTTCGTCGAGGTACATGGGGAGGCGGCCGAAAACCTCTCTACAAATACCAAAAGTCAAGAGAAACATGACCGGAAGAAATCCAAGAACTCAGGAACCAAGAAAGGGGAATCTTATGTGAAAACTTCAGAGGAGAGTTTGGAGAAGACGAAGGAGGGAAGCAAGAGCACCTAGAGCTCTACACAAAAACGACCGTGGTCGGAGAAGTGGTGCTCGATTTGTAAGTCACCTTCTCACAATACGAAGGAATGCAAATCGAAGGCAAAGAACCCTCACTTCGCAGCATGTCAGGTGACCTCAAATGAGGTGGTCACTGAAAATGCCAAGGTCAACAAGGAAGCTCGCCACCAGGAGAGCTCACTCAAGTCCGGCAAAATCTAGGACAGGGAAATGGTGCAAACACTGCAGGTCGAATACACACAATGCTATTGACTGCAGGGGAAAGTCAGGAGACTCTCATTTCGTCGTGTGCCCAATGGAACCTAAGGTGCAGCCCACCAAAGAGGCCGAGGCCGAGGAAGAGACTCCAGACCAGGAAAAAACCACCTGTAGTAGAATTGATAGAAATTAACGGTCGTCAATTGGAGTGTTTGTACGACACTGAACTGGACGGGGAGGCCGTGATTTCTGCGGATCTGGTACATCCAGAACAATTCACAGGTGAGACCATGGAGATACAGCCTGCACAGAAGAGTGCTGTTGCCATGAAATTGCCCATTGCTAGAGTGGAGATTCCGGCAAAATATGTCACCGGCACAATCAAGGCCGCTGTATTGACCGATCCCAATTTCCCCGTCATCCTCGGTTGCCGGTATGTCTTTCTGGGAATGCCCAGGGAGCCAATCCATATGGGAGCAATACAGACTCACTCTCAGACGAGAACGGAACAGAAAGAAGCAATTGTGACTAACCCACTGCCAGGGGAGTTGCGAACTGCCCAGAGTGAGGATGCTACTCTACGTCCTTGCTACAAGAAGCTGCAGAGAAGTGCTGATCCACCCAAACGGGGGCAGTACTACATGAAGAATAGGATACTCTACCGGAGAGCCGGAAGGGGAGACAACCTATACGGTCAGTTGGTGGTCCCGAAGGCACACCGTTCCCAGATTCTTCATATGGGGCATACCATCTCATTCAGTGGGCATATGGGTATTGCCGCCACAATGCAGCGGATTTCCTGCCATTACTATTGGCCGGGATTGACAGGTGATGTGCGTCGGTATGTGAAGTCATGCCCTGAGTGCCAGAGGGTGGCACCGAAACACTGGACAGCACCGGTGGTCTTGGGTGAGATGCCCATCATGAACTCTCCTTTCGAGAGGGTAGCCATCGATATCGTGGGTCCACTTCCAAGGACTAGGAAGAGGAACATGTATATACTCACAATGGTGGATTGCTGTACAATGTGGGGTGAAGCCATACCTTTGACCACGAGTGATGGACGCACTGATGGAGGCCTTTACAAGATTAGGCTTTCCTGAACAAATTCTGACGAGCAATGGGTCCCAGTTTTGTGGAAAATTAATTGAGGAGGTATTTAGGGTGTTCCACTCTAACCATATCCATACCAGCCCTTACCACCCTCAAGCCAATGGACAAGTAGAGCGTTTCAACGGCACGTTGATGACCATGCTCAGGAAACTGGCACAGGAAAAACCTGATAGGTGGGATGAATTTATCCCAGCAGCACATTTTGCTTATCGGGAAGTACCTCATGGCTCAACAGGACTACCACCCGCTACGTTGCTGTTTGGTCGTCCAATCAAGGGACCGTTGGAAGCCATGTTGAGGAGTTGGACTGAAGAGGGGACGTCAGAAGAAGTGATCTCTTCTTACAAATATGTGGAGGAACTGAAAGAAAAACTTCACAAGGGATGGGACTCTGGCAAATCAAAACTTGAAAAAGGCCAGAAAAAGACATGCGGCTTCCTACAACCGTAGGTCTAAAGACAGATCTCTAGAGGTGGGAGACAAAGTCTTGTTGCTACTCCAAACGGGAAACAACAAACTGGAGATAGGTTGGCAGGGACAATTTCCTGTGGAAAGGGTGATATCCAGGACCAACTATCAGATCCGGATCCGGGGAAAGTCGAAGATTTTCCATATCAATCACTTGCGGAAATACGAGGAGAGACCCGGAGACAAAGCAGCTCACCTCATGGCAATGGCAGTTGCAGTGGAGACAGAAGTGGGAACCAACGAGGGCAGGGAATATCCCCTGGTACACCAGGAAACCAATAAGGATATGCAGGTGAACCCTGATCTGACCTCCCAGGAGACGGAAAAGATAACCCAGGTTCTCGAGTCTCATAAGGAGATACTGAATGATAAACCAGGACGAACGAGGTTGGTGGAGTTCGAGATGACTTTGACCACCCAAGAACCTGTTCTCCAAAAGGTTTACCCAGTGCCATTCTCTAAAGAAAAGGCCCTGGAGGAGGAAATACAGAAATTGCTGGAGGATGGCGTGATTGCGCCATCCACATCCCCATACAATGCGGGGGTGGTTTTGTTACGCAAGCAAATTGGAGAACACCGGTTGCGTATAGATTCCTTTCCAAACCGTTTGTGTTGAGAACGGATGCGAGTGGAATTGGAATTGGAGGTAGCCTTGTTACAGGAAGGAAAATGATGGAGGGGATTTTCTCTCAAGACACCCAGCTCCTGATGAGGACGAATAAATCTTCTGGATCGAACTTACAGTGGAAAAAGAGTGAGATGGACCACTCTCTTAAGAGAATGTCTCTATGTCGCGAAATCATTGTAAATTAACCATCAGATGATAAAAATAACAAGCGACAGGCTGTATTAACACCTGCAGTTGTTTACTATGAGTGGCAGGGAGATGAAACGGCACCGCCGTCCTTGATAATTCCCTGGTGGACGGAAAATGTTGAGGTTATTTTGCCGACCAGCAGGATCAAAGAGAGACGGGGGCTGTTGTTGAGAGAAAAAGGGGAAACTACTCTTGTGACATTGGTTGAACAAGGGGGAGAGAATAATTCTGAAAGAGTTAGTTGCCCTTGAGGACACCTGTGTTGACATCAAAGGAACGTCACTAAAACAATCCAAGGCTGTTAGACAAAAACATGACTTGTTTACAGTTAGTGTAGACAAGAAAGTTGACTTGGGTTGACGTGTTTCGTTACCGCAGTTATGAATTCGGAGAGCATCTACCGTGTTTAGATTTACTTAAAGTTCAATAACATGTGTCTCTATGGCAAATTGTAGAGGCCATCCAGGAGTAATGCGGTGTTTCATAAGATTCCCCAACAGTTACGAGGAAGCTCTACACTGGATTTGATGGAGTTCCACTCTGATTAAGAGGAACATCAAATGAACATTCACTTTATTTTATAAGATGAATAAATACACAGAGGAAAGTGTAGTCAGCACTGTTTATGCTGGGCCTAGGATCCAGCGGGTTCATACGAACCTGGCTCAGTAGAGAAAAACATTATAAACGATTCTTTTGCAATAGGGATTCACCCAGGTTGGGTGGTACTCGTTTCTTCACCACATACCACTGAACACTAGTTAGTAGAAAAGAACATTGAACATGGCGTTCTCGTGGAATAATTTAGTCCAGTGAAGAAGTACTTTAGAACCATTTCTGTGTGACAATCTAGAACAATGGATTAGAACAAGTGTGAGACCTGTGACATTGAAAACCTAGTTTTCACGGTACAGAGATCCGTACTTATCTGAGTCATAGGGACCTTAGTCTTTACCGTGAGTGACAGATCCATGATTAATGTTAAACGATAACTATTTTCGGAGGTTCATGCATCTAGTCGACAAAGTAGATACCGGAGAAAGTCAACGTCTGGAAGAAGAGACGCATCAATGGGTGAGGTCTTCATGTGCTAAGCTATCATGCTGTGGGGTACTCTTGCTATGATGATGATCTGACTTGGCTCCTGATCACTGGTCTGATTCTACATACACATTAGCATATTCGACACACACATTCTACACATTACACACACACTTCTCACACACATACTCTTTGCTTTAATAAATTATTTGTTGTGTTTATTTGTTAAAGCTAGAGTTGTTGAGTATGTTGTGTTGGAGAAGAATGAGAGGGGGCATGATCCAGGGGTGAGTGAGAGTAAGAAATGGGTGTCTACAGACTGAAGGAGTTTTGTGGACGGATTCTGGTGGTTTCTCTAGGATAATAATATTGGGTTAATAAAAATGTGGGTGTTTATTCCCCTCAATCCAGGGACGACACTAAAGTAATAAAAGATTACTACGACAATTTCAACCAACTCCAAGACAGCCCGCTTCATGCAGTGATTTCAACCAACTCCAAGACGGCCCCCTTCATGCAGTGATTTCAACCAACTCCAAGACGGCCCCCTTCATGCAGTGATTTCAAGCAACTCCAAGACGGTCCCCTTCATGCAGTGATTTCAACCAGCTCCAAGACAGCCCGCTTCATGCAGTGATTTCAACCAGCTCCAAGACAGCCCGCTTCATGCAGTGATTTCAACCAGCTCCAAGACAACCCGCTTCTTGCAGTGATTTCAACCAACTCCAAGACAGCCCGCTTCATGCTGTGATTTCAACCAACTCCAAGACGGCCCCCTTCATGCAGTGATTTCAACCAACTCCAAGACGGTCCCCTTCATGCTGTGATTTCAACCAACTCCAAGACGGCCCCCTTCATGCAGTGATTTCAACCAACTCCAAGACGGTCCCCTTCATGCAGT
>OY992876.1:316948447-317006181 GCA_963921405.1 Cepaea hortensis | reverse complement strand
TTAATCATAAAACTTAGATAATGTTAAAATGCCCTTTCGGAATCATTTAACTTCATTGGATCTAGGCCTGTAGTTGTTCAGATTGTCACTGTGCCTACCCATATGTTTCTTCTCTACTGATGTGTCTGGATTATACCCGATGATTATGAAATTTCCATGGATTTATAATGGTTGTGATAGTAAACAGTCTCTACACACAAAATATGACTTGAGATTATTATTTAAATGTTCTCAGTCTATTGAATGTGACATGCCTTTTGGCAATTGTTTTCAAGTTTATTAAGTTCAATTGAGTACAGTTTAGTTCAATTCAATTGAGTTGGTGGTGAGATGGTTCTGGGTCTGACATGTTGGCTTTTAGAAGGACACCTGGATAACACTGGGCACTAGATTCTCTGGGAGTTATTAGGTTGGCAACTCCTCTATGAATTGTTTTTCCAATAACAGATTCGGGGTAACTGTCCACTTGACGCAGTGCAATAATCCCTAATTTGTTCTCCAGCAGATCATTGGCATTGGTTATGGTTCAGTCTATTCCCTACTCAACAGTCTGTCCATCCATCTAATATGATCTTATCAACTTTGTTCTTCAATAATCTGCTATAATCTGAAGTAATCTGCGTTAGATCTGCAATAATCTGCTATAGATCTGTGATAAACCGTCTACCTCACCCGACGTGAATAAATATGGTGATCCTATTTTATATATGCTCAATTGATGATGGTTCTCCAGTTGACAAGAATGAAAAGGGCTACAGACAGAAGTGATAGAAAGTAGAAGATTCGGGAAGTACCTACAAGTTCAGAGCTACAGTGTTTCTTCTTTATACTGGTATCAGTCAATTCATCTGGCAAGCTACATCCTCTTTTTATCTTGTTCATAGTGATCTGTTTAGGCTGTCGTTCTCACAGAGGACACAGACACAGAGAATGACAAGGCTGGTAGATGAGTGATGGAGAGCAAGATCTGATCCTGACTAGCAATGGTACAGAACAGGGTGATGATGATGGCATATCATTCATATAAAACTCATATTACCGAATCAGGGCTGCATTAGATGTTCAGTTAGCCTGTTTATTCTTCCTGGTTATTCTTTCTTACTTCTGCTGTCATTTCCTTTACTTACTTCTTCTAACACTGGGGTGATATATTCCATGTTGGTTAGAAGTGAAGATGCATGAGAGCATATCTTCATTTACTTACTTTTCAGACAGGGGTGCAATATTACTAATGATATTTCCCATGCTGGTTAGTAGTGATAATGCATGAAAGCATATGATGTGTATTTTCTTTACTTACTTTTCCAAGCAGGGTTGTGTTATTATAAACTGACATTACACATGTTGGATAGCAGCAACAATGTATGGAAACACATAATGAATATTCTCCTAAACTCGCTTTCCCAAACAGGGAGGTGATTTTACATAATGACACTCCGCATGTTGGTAGAAGCAATAATGGGCAGAAGCATATAATGAATATTTTCATTCATAAGTTGATACAATTATTGTCATGGATAGAATGAATATTAAAGTGCAGGTGAAGTACTCATTTTATAATCTCACACCGCCTCTCATTCATTGACAACAACATATATACATAGAGATAGAGAGATGAGATGACAAAGTACAGCTTATTCTCTCATTCTAACACCAATCTTCTGCCTCTTCGTTCACTGGAGTGCGTGGACTGGGTTGTTAGCCTGACTTCAGTTCGATCAGAGTGCCAGATGCAGTGTCGGTCATTCTGCAACTCGGTTCGAATATATCCCAGCAGTTTAAAACGCTGGACCTGTCATAAATGCTAATCAGTCATGCAACACAATCCTTCTTCACACCACGGACGTATAAAGACAAGAGGAAGAAACCATTCATTCCTCCTTCTCTCATTCTCGTGTGTTGAAGATTGGTCGTGGATTAAAAAAACGAGCGGTGGCCATAGAAGTCATAGCATGTATTTTACTTAACCAGGCTCTGAATTAATCAAGAAGCTATACGGTTTTAGATGAGAATATCATCCTGGGCTTAGACTTGCCTCTTCTCACAGTTTAAGATGTAGTGTACAGTAAAGCACTTCTTTTGGAAACAAAAGATAAGGATGGAGTTAGATATTTTTCTAGACAGTGATGGCGGAATCAGCCATTGCCTGAACAGGAATAGAAGTTGGTGGCTATCTCCAGATGTAAGAATATATGCTACGTGCTGAAACCTTCACACACACAGAACTCACATACACAGGCTTTACCTGACGCATATATCAGTTACATATTCTTTTCAGACGTCCTCTGACACTGAATCAGGTGAAGGAGACACAAGTATAAGATACTCCTTAAGAAAACACACCCGGCTTCCCTGAAGATCCAACTGTATGTGCGCGTCCTAAGGGTCTTTTCTACCCAGCAGTCTTTGCGAGACGCTACCAAGGCTAGGTCGACCAACAGATGTATAAGATTCGAACACCTGACCTGTCCATCATCGAGTGACACTACTATTTTTAGACATGATACAACATTCCTGACATTCCGATGCGGAATAGCGTAGGCACTTTGTGTTTTGGAGCTGTGACGTGCAATTTGGAATGCAATGAGGTGCGCAAAATGCGACAACACACAAAATATGGAATTGCATGTTAAATGACATGCGTGCGCTCATATCTCTCTCTCTCTCTCTCTCTCTCTCTCTCTCTCTCTCTCTCTCTCTCTCTCTCTCTCTCTCTCGCTCTCTCTCTTCTCGCCAAACACACACACACACACACACACACAACACTCACAAATATGCGCGCACACATTCACACACACAAACTGACACATCCATTCTCCTACTGTCTCACTGTCTCTCTCTCTCTCTCTCTCTCTCTCTCTCTCTCTCTCTCTCTCTCTCTCTCTCGCTCACTTGCAATCACTATTTCACCCATTAACACACTCTCTTCGTCTTTCATTCACGCTATATCACACTCTATTTCACTGTCACACACACACACACAGACACACACACACAGACACACATACTCTCACGTTATCAAATACACACTCCCTCGCATACACACGAAAGCATATACACACACACACACACACGAGCATACACACACAATATATGCACGCAAATACACACATATACCCACGCGCATATACACACCTACACACATCCACGCCCATACACACATACTTACACACACAAAACACACAAATACACACTCCCTCGCATACACTGCATGCACACATGCATACACACACAAACATATACACATACATACACGAACATACACATATATACGCACGAACATACACAAATTTACACGCGCACATACATATAAACACACACCCATGCATGCACACATAAACACACATAAAAACATACTCTCACACACACAAGCACACACATACACACACGTACAGACATGCACACACACATACACCCACATACACACATATAAGCACACACACACATGGACACACGTACACACTCCCACCCATCCACCCACACACTTACTTACACATACTCGCTGCCTCACATAATTACTAAAATTAATATGAATAAACTCCCATACTTTACACACGCATACAGTGACAACTATCGTGAGCATCCTAACTAGAACATTAAAATTTGGGGAAAGAAATGGGGGAAAAAATGGAAAATGGTGAATAAATTATTCAGTGTGTAGTGTAACAACAAAAAATAAAAAAATAGTGGCGCAATTCAGTAAGATAATTCCTGGAATTGACATAACATGATGAAATAAGCAGTGCATGTTAAATTCAAATGGCAATACAAATGCTAATATGAAAGATGAGGATACAGAAAAAAATATGGCATATCATGTCACATGACATGCGTGCACTCATCTCTCTCGCTCTCTCTCTCTCTCTCGCTCTCTCTCTCTCTCTCTCTCTCTCTCTCTCTCTCTCTCTCTCTCTTTATTATCTTTCACGCACATTCACACACTAACTATCTCATTGTCTCTCTCACTCTTTCTCTCTCTCTCTCTCTCTCACTAATACTCACTCACACTCGCCCTCTCTTAATCCCTCTTACTCTCTTACTCTCACTTTCTCTCTCTCATACACACACACACACACAAACACATATTCACATGTTCACTCTTTCACTCACTCTCTCACTCACTGTCCCACTCACTCTCCTACTTACACTAAGCCTCTTACTCTCTTTCTGTCTCTCACACTCACTCATTTACTCTCTAAACCACACTAAATCACTCTCTTATTTGCCCACGCAGGCAAGTACAGAGACACTCTCTCTCTCTCTTTCTCTCTCTCTCTCTTACTCATTCACTTCTTATGCACTCTCTCACACAAACCATTGTCTCTCTCGTACACACTCATTCACTCACATGCACTCGCTTACAGACGCACATAAACGCATACTCAAAATTTCTCTCTCGCACTCACTCTCCAGCTTACACTCACTCTCTTACTCTCTCTCTCTCTGTCTCTCTCTCTGTCTCTCTCTCTCTCTCTCTCTCTCTTTCTCACTCATTCACTCTCTAAACCACACTACTCAAACTCACTCTCTTACTCGCACACGCAGACAATTACACAGACACACACACTCACCCACTCTCTATCTCTCACTCATTATCTTCTCATGCACTCTCTCGCTCACCAACTGTCTCTCTCTCTTACTCACTCACTCGCATTTACACACAGACATTCACTCACTCTTTCACTCACGCAGGCCAACGCGCATACATACTCTCTCACTCTCTCTGTCTCATACTCACTCTCTCACTCACACTCTTTCTCACTCACTCTCTCACCCACTCTCTCACTCACACAGTGAAAAATGATAATGAAACATTATATCAGTTGGTGACTTAGGGATACATATTAGTCGGTATTAAGTAAGTATTGAAAGAGTTTTCGGTTGAATGTGTAGGGACTCATTGGAGTTTTCAGATCTGGTGGAAGGCTATTCTACAGGTGAGCACCAGAATACGCGAAACATGTTTTGTGTAAGTCCAATCTAGGCTTCGGTACATGTAATAAATTTAAGCGCTTACTGTTCATTTCATTAGATTGAATTAACGGTAGAAGATACTCTGGGGTTTTTCCAGATGTAATTTTATTCACTAATTTGGCTTTGTTAAAAACGGAAGCGTTTTCGAAGTGGTAGAAGTCTTGAATGACTGTATAGTTAGTTGTTTGTCCATCAAGAATGATGATGACCATTCATTTCATCCAGTGGGGTTGAAGGTGTGGAGCCGTGGGTTCTAAGATGGCTGATAAGGCCTATTTTGGCTCGAAATGTTCTTTGACAATGTGGGCAAAGAATGCTTGACGTCTCTGGAGGAGGATTTCCTGCAGTGGTTTTTCTGTCCTGCCTTTTCTTCACAGCTCTTGCAGTCCTGGTTGCCTCACATATGACTGCACCTTTGCGCAATGATGCACGCCACGAATTTCGGTCTCTGGCTGCAGCCTCCCAGGTGTCATGATGAATTCCAAAAGCATTCAGTGAAATTTTCAGTGTCTTTAAAACGTTTCCTCTGGCCACCTTGGGAGCGTTTACCACAACGCAGTTCGCTGTAAAAAATTCGTTTAGGGAGCCTGTGATCTGGCATGCGAGTCAAGTGACCAGCCCAGCGAATCTGATTCTTCATCAGTAGAGTGTGGATACTGGGCATGGATGCTCTTTCTAGGACTTCAGTGTCTGGAATCTTGTCTTGCCATTTAATCTTCAGTAGCTTCCTTAGGCAGACTGTGTGGAAGTGGTTTAATTTCCTAGCGTGTCGCTGATAAACAGTCCAGGTTTCACAAGCATATAGCAGTGTGGATAATACAACTGCTTTGTAGACTTTTAGCTTTGTTTGCAGGCTTATTCCAGTTCTGTCCCACACATTCTTGTACAGTCTGCGTATAATTTATTACTATCAACGTGCTTTATGCAAGAAACTAGACGTATAGCGCTGTTTTGAAGCGAACACAGTCGTATCATATTAGATTTAGGGCAACCATCCCAGACTGTGGAACAATAGTCGAGAGATGATTAGATATAGGATGGATAGAATATTTTTCGTGTGCTTTCATCCAAGAAGTGCTTAATTTTAGCAAGTTGGTAAACTTTTTGTGCTATTCTCTTGGTGAGGACGTGAACATGAGAGTTCCAGTTTCGATGTCTGTCAATTAAAAGACCTAATGTTTTGTGTTCATTTACATTAACTATAGGTAACGTGTCCATGTGGAGATCCAGCGGTGCCCCAGTTATGGCTAGGGTCTATAGTTTTTGTCTGGTCGTTATTAGCATGGATTTGGTTTTGTCGGTATTAATTATCATGCGGGTTTCACTGCTCTATCTACTAAGGTTATCAAGTTCGTTTGGTAACTACGGTTCACTAGACTAATGTATATAGTGCAATCGTCTGCAAATAGATCACACGAAGTATTGAGGTATAAAGGAAGATCGTTAATATACACTGCAAAGAGCAGCGGACCTAGTATTGAGTCCTGAGGCACACCAATATTAAGTTGTGTGGGTCTTGATAGACAGTTATTGAAGGTAGACAGACAGACAGACAGACAGACAGACAGACAGACAGACAGACAGACAGACAGACAGACAGATCTGTAGGTTATGGCGCCTGGGTGGACGGACGGACAAAGAGTCACAAATTGGGCACGCAGGCCCGTCTAACATTCAGCCCTTCCAATCACTCATCTTTCATTCATCAATAGTGATACATTCACAAATGAAACAAACATTGTCAAATGAATGTTGTAAACATAAACAATGCCTTTTGCCATGTTATGAGATACATCCCCCACCCACCCACACATCCCCCATACATCATCCAGCGACCACGCATACCCCACACCCACCCACACACACCCCCAGGCCCACACACATGCCTTCTTTCACCCTCCCATCCTCCACCAACACATCTCCCACCTACACACATACCTCTCCTACACACATCCCCCACCGACACACATCTCCCCATCCACACACACACACATTCCTCACCCATCCCCAACACACACACCCACTCACCCACCCACACATCACCCACCCACCCATAATGCTCAGACCACCCAGCCAACCACACATCCTGCACCCACACACATATCCTGCACCCACCCACCAACACACGACCCACCCACACACTTTCCCACCCACACAATCACCCCATCCACACAATCATCCCACCCACCCACACATTCCGCACCCACCCACACACACACAACACCCACATACATCTCCCCACCCACAAACACATCCACCAACCCACACATCCTCCAATCACCCACCCACACCCAGAAATCAACTATTCCCCCAACCAAACATCCCTCAACCACACATCTCACCAATACAATCACCATCCACCAAACCACACAAACCGTACCCGCCCACACACACATCCCTAACCCTCTCACACCCCCACCCACACACATCTCTCCACCCACCCACACATCCCCCATCCACCCACACACACATCTCCCACCCACCCACACACACACCACACCGCGCGCACAGACATCCTGACACCACACACACATTCCCCACCCATACACACCCGATCCACATACACGTAACACCCACCTATACATACCCCACCCACCAACACTTCCCCCACACACATCTTTCACCAACAGATCTTCCACCGACTCACACATCCCCATCACCCTACCCACATATCCCCACCCACACATGCATCCCCTACCCACACACACACAACACCCACCCACACACACACACACATCCCTCCACACCCATCCCTCAACTCACACACACATCCCTCATACCCCCATAGATACTCCGACCACACACATCCCCCACTCACACACATGCACACAATTCCCACACACAGCAGACAAACAGACAGACACACAGACGGACGGACGGGCTGTGGGCTGGCGGTCGGACAGACAGACGGGCGGGCGGGCGGGCGGACTGACGTAGGGAGGGACGGACGGACGGACAGACAGACAGACAAATGCTAGCACTGAGGGAGGTGACTAACAATACATATGCCATATCCTACTGCTAAATTTAACGACCTCAATCGCATTACCGCACACTGTAATCTGTGTACTAAATACCCACTAAACCAATTGAAGAGCACTTCTCTCTAATGAACGACCACATTACATGGAAATAATACTGTGATAACACCTGTCAGGACACCGGTGATAATGAACAGCCTTTAATGACCTGAGTTTACTATTTACACAAACAATAAACACAAACAACCACACGGTTTAAGTGCGATCAACTCTATCTTCAACAAATGCTGACTGAGCCGATCCTGGTTGGTTGACACATCTGTTTAGTTGCAATACAGTTTAGCAATTTTGTAGTTGAAATCTTCTGATGTAAACAGCGCATTCGCCGCATTCTCGTTGTGTCAGATTCTCCTCATGGTTTTTATGGTTTGCTTCCACTGTTCTTTTAGCTACTTACTTCTAAACGTTCAACACCATTATCAACACACTCTCCTCCTCCTCCTCCTCCTCCTCCTCCTCCTCCTCCTCCTCCTCTTCTTCTTCTTCTTCTTCTTCTTCTTCTTCTTCTTCTTCTTCTTCTTCTTCTTCTTCTTCTTCTTCTTCATCTTAGTCTTCTGAAACTCTATTTCCCTTATGCTTCTTCTTCTTCTTCTTCTTCTTCTTCTTCTTCTTCTTCTTCTTCTTCTTCTTCTTCTTCTTCTTCTTCTTCTTCTTCTTCGTGATGAAGTCATTTATATATAGTACTGGTGACAGTTGTGAACCCTGCGGCAATCCTGGACATATCATTATCGGCTCAGAAGACCAACTCCCGCATCTTAGCACCACCTTCCTTTGGAGCAGGACTGCTGCTATCCATCGTAAAAAGGTGAGGGTGCACTTTCAGTCTGAGTAGAGTTTGCATCAAGTGCTCGAAAGATACTTTATTGTATGCGTCCTCTAAGTCTATGGTGGCCGTACATGTCTCTTCTCTGACCTGAAATCCTTCGTAAACTCGTTGTTACGTCTGTATCCTCCAAGTGTGGGTTAGAAGCAGCCGAGATGTTCCAAGTCACAAGCAAGTTTGTGTGCTACAATTTTCTCCAGCAGTTTGCCATCAGTGTTCTGCATCATTATGATTCTGTAGCCGCTTATCTTGGAATGGTCTTTGTTCGGTTTTGGCAGAGACAGCAAGTAGGTATGTAGCCATTCCTCTTTGACCTGACCCCTTTGGATAATGGTGTTGAATTCTCTGGCCAGTTCTTCCATGTCATCATCTGACATCACCAGTAGGTCACCATTTCGGATGCCGTCTGGGCCTGAGGCGGTGTTAGGTGATTTCTTGAGCATCGCACGTATTGTCTCAGTTGTGATTGTGCTTTCTTCGTGTGTCCCGACCCCCTCGCACAACTGAGAGAGTGTCGTTGTGGTCCTCTGTCTGGTGGGCTCGTCTTTCTGGTCAGTCTGCTCTATGTAGCGTGCAAGAAGGGCCTTACCTTTCTCCGCATCCGATTTTCTCCATGTGAGGTCTGTGCCTTGAAAGTCTGGAATACCCCTACGTCGTGCAGCACCGTTCATGCTCTTATGGAGGATCCAGAATGTCGTAAGAGATCGCTCGGAGCACACCTTCATGCAGAACTCGTCCCATTTCTCGGCCTTGGCCTGTTTGGCGCAGGATTTGAATAAAGTCATCGTCCTATGGACCTCAGTCTTCAGGTTTGCCAAATCACCCTGTGGCATGTTAGCCTTTCTGACTTTTGCCAGTCTTTGACAGCCTGCCTCTTTCCCAGCCATGCCTTCTCGACCTCCATACTCCAAGACTGCCCAAAATACAACATATCTAGGCAAATCTTCTGGCCTTCAGAGACAACAGTGGAAGATAAACTCTATGGACCGCTGAGTAAACTAAAAATACTGTTAGATTCATAGAAGAGACAACATTGCAGTTATAGACATATTTCTAGCGAACGAAAGAAGAAGAAACTTGGAGACAGAAGCACCTGCTTGAGATGATAGAAAATATTCCTGGTGTTGGGGGAAAATACTCAGAATGAAAAAGAAAGAAGAAAAATAGCTATAAACTACATAAAAGAACATTACCCAAGTAGCACTTGGACACATGCAAATACAGATGAATAAGTAAAATAAATCAACACAAAATGGAGATATAGGAATTCTCCCGAATCTAAAAAATCACGCGAACAAACTGTCAGTGACAACTGGAGAATTCCCTAGTAAATTAGAGCATGGTCTATGTCAGAAATCCAAAAGAGTGGGTCCCATGACATTGCAACATACCAGGAAATTAAAGAGTAAAGAGACTGACAGATTGGCAAAAGAGAGCGGGCGACAACCTCAGTCTGACATCGACATAATCTATAAAGAGACATTTTTTTTTTTTTTTGGTTCGCATATCCTTTACATGACATCGCTATCAACATCAGCATCTTTCAGCTGATTGTTGATTTCTTGGCAAGATTACACTCAGTAGTTTGCCATTTCTTTCTGAGCGACCGGCTCACATACTCCGTAAGTTACCGACGCGGCGAGAACCGCTACCGATTCTCGCAAACGTCACCTTACTCACGAGAGTATACGGGATTTCGGAGAAAGACGTAAACCTCTAGGCCAGGGAGACCGGCATAAAGAGGCATAGAGGTTTATGAAAAGCATTTATAAAACCAAGTGGGAACAAGAGCATCCAAGCCTCTAGAAAGATGCTGCATATTACCAACTCCACCCAAAATGTCAAGTAATAATCTATAGACACCGCACATTGTCCATTGTCACATTGTTCCATTGTGCTGAAGTACCACATGTTTAATAAACTACATATAGGAGACACTGATGCATGTGAGTGTGGAACTGGTAAAATGACAACTGAACAATGCTTGCTGGAGTGCCCAACATATGCAGACCAGAGAAAATCATTTTGGCCTACACCCGCTCCATTTGAATACAAACTCTAGGTCGCTCCATTTGAGGACAAACACTAGGCCGCTCAATTTGAGGACAAACTCTAGCCGCTCCATTTGAGGACAAACTCTATAGAGATGTCAACAAGCTCACGTTGACTGCTGCTTTCATTAATTATATTCGGGTTGGCATCTGAAAGTGTACGAAGAAGATGAAGACATTGTTAGTTGTGAGAAGGGTCAGTAGTGGTTGTATCCAGCTCACGCACTGGGGCTCTGTGTTTGATGAACTACAGAATCCTGTGACAACTTTAGCCGCACTCAGCTTCTTGTCCTACAATAGAAGTAATATTACCAATCCTACCTCCTCACAGAACAGTTACAGAGAGGCCACTGTCCCCATACACATATTTCAGCTGGATCGCTTGTCTACTGCTACATTACTGTGGAAAGTGATTTTCCTGCCAATGACGGAAAGCTTCCAAGATTCGTCTGACCAAAAAAGTCTGTCCGATGTGTGATACTGTGCAAACAGTTATATGAACTGCCATCTTTTTAAAAGATTTGTGAAGTTACTTAGCACCAAATTTGAGATGTTCGTAAAAGTGGTTGAAGTTAGATTGAGTTAGGATGTTCGTCAACGTGGTTGAAGTTAGATTGAGTACCTTAAGCATGTTCACCAGTTCAACTACGGGTCATTAGTCTGGCTGGCTTATTCTGTGTCCATCAACATCAAATTATGTTAGAGCTGCTCCCGCTGTATGACTGGTGTGCGAGGATCAGATTATCCAGGACTCGGAACCTACTGACATCTAGTTGGAAGCTGACTATTCTATTGTAGGACAAGTCTAAGGTCTGCAGCTTCTCTTCCAGGCCTGCCAGCGCACTCTCTGGCACGACCGTGATTCTGTTGTGGCTGAGATTTAGCATCAGAGGCTTGGTGGTGTGAAGCATCGACAGGTTGGGAAACTGTTCCACCCGGTTGAACGAAAGGTCCAGAACTTCCAGATTCGTTAGATCTGCTAGCCCAGGAAGCAGGCTAGGTAGCCGGTTGTGGGACAAGGACAACTTGGCCAATGTAGCATTGACACCCCTGAAGCAGTTAGCATCCAGGGCAGTGATTTTGTTGCGATTGAGGTTTAGCTTGGTAAGACGGTTCTGATTGCTAAAACTGTCTAACGTTATTTCAGTAATATTAGTGTGGCTGATACGCAGTGTTTGTAAATCTCGGAGATCAGATGACTGTAGTTCATCAAGCGGCAGCACGACAAACGCCTGGTTCAATAACTTTAAACTTTGTAGACGTCTGGAGTTCACCAACAGAAAAGAGCCTGGTTCAATGACCATCAGATTCCAGTTGTCCAATGTGAGGTGTTTCAGTTGTGTTAAAGGCAGAAAGTAGCCTCCCAAATGTTCCATCATAGACATATTATAGTTGGCTAAGGTGAGGTTTTCTACCTGGCCCAGGTAATGAAACGCCCGTATGGGAAGCTGTGATGAACGGTTACCACTGAGGTACAATACTTTCAGATGGCTACTAATATTTTTAAACGCATGGTCATGAACCGAACCGATGTCGTTGCCACGAAAACTTAGTTTCGTGATATTCAGATTACGCAGAATGCTGTCTCCCAGACTTACGATATTATTGTGGTTGAGTTTTAGCTCGTCAATAGAGAACTGTGTACCGGAGTTGGGGACCACACTCAGACCACGGGAAGTGCAGTCAACCGATATGCGCGATGTCACACAATAGTAGTCGAAACTCCTTCTGCAGGAACATCTCGGGAACACTGAGGCCAAGGCATTACATTCTGACGATTGTCCAGACACATCACATAATGCAAGGAGGACACCCACAGTGCTGCGTAGGAAGAACCATGATCTTGAAAATGGCCACATCATATCTGCAATGTTGGTTTCATGCACGATTCCTGCACGAAGTATGACAATTGCCGTGTTAACAGACCCAGCTGTAGACAAGCAGTGAGGCATACAAAGTCCGTGGCTCGATTCAGGAAAGAAGCGTGATCTACTTCTAGTTCACAAGACACTTACTTCACTTGTGTGCCCTACCCTATGGAATTCACATGCAGCTGGTCAAGTGAAGTAACCTCGGTCAGTATCAGAAGTTCAATGACCAGTTTTCAGGTGTTTATTATTGTCCACCTGAAGTACACTATAGGATACTTTGAGGAAGCTACTAGTGACGTCTGCCAGGTAACACCTGATGCGGTTATATACATCGTGTTTCACCAGCGCATGTTTATATACGTGGCGTTTTCGACAACTGTTCAAAGCCAGCCAATGGGCGTCGTCCACGTACACGCTTCAGACAACTCCACGTTGCGTATCAGTCCAAAGACACCACGTGCACACTGTGGTAGAAGTTGTGTATGCTTACAGATACAAGGTGGTCCTGGCCAAGATGTGCCTAACGGTTGCAGCAGACCAGGAGTATCACGTGTACGAAGCTTTGAATGATGCCAGGGACGTAGGTTCAAGAGAGGCAGGTCTTGGGTGGCACAAGTTAAACACACAATCAGTCAGGTGTGTGGGGTGGGCAGGTCTTGTGTAGCACAAGTTGAAGACACAATCAGTCAGTTGTTGGGAATAGGCAGGTTTTGTGTGGCACAAGCTTGAGATACAATCAGTCAGGTGTGGGGAATGGGCAGATCTTGGGTGGCACAAGTTGAAGACACAATCAGTCAGGTGTGTGGGGAATAGGCAGGTCTTGTATGGCACAAGCTGTAGACCCTATCAGCCAGTTGTGTATCCACACATGGACAGACGGAGTATCCACACATGGACAGACAAAGCATCCACACATGGACAGACGGAGTATCCATACATGGACAGACGGAGTATCCACACATGGACAGACGGGGTATCCATACATGGACAGACGGAGTATCCATACATGGACAGACGGAGTATTCATACATGGACAGACGGGGTATCCATAAATGGACAGACGGGGTATCCATACATGGACAGACGGAAAATCCTCACATGGACAGACGGAGTATCCACACTTTGACAGACGGATTATCCACACATGGACAGACGGAGTATCCACACATTGACAGACGGGGTATCCATACATGGACAGACGGAGTATCCATCATAGATAGACGGAGTATCCACACATAGACAGACGGAGTATCCACACATGGACAGAAGGGGTATCCATACATGGACAGACGGAGTATCCATACATAGACAGACGGAGTATCCATCATAGACAGACGACATATTCACGCATGGAAAGACGGAGTATCCACACATGGACAGACGGGGTATCCATACATGGACAGACGGAGTATCCATACATAGACAGACGGAGTATCCATCATAGACAGACGGCGTATCCACGCATGGAAAGACGGAGTATCCACACATGGACAGACGGAGTCAGACGGAATATATAACAGTATGACCTGTTATATGGGCTTTAATTAGTTTGGTACGCAAGATGCTGCGCAAGGGGAAAGGGAATGAGCACGAATGAGCACGGTAGTTAGAGATTTGAGTTACGCTCACGTGTTGACGTAGGGGGTTAGTAACGATCAGCCGGCTAACTGTCAACAAGCTTTGATAATTGCAGTCTACAATTTTTGTACCAGAGAACCTTCAGACACTTATTTATCATCAAGGAGTTGTCTTGATTTCCTACAGCTACATTCAGCTACAGTTACATTTAGACTCGCTTCGTTATAAATATCAACACACGGACAGACGGAGTCAGACGGAATATCCACACACGGACAGACGGAATTTCCACACACGGACAGACGGAGTTTCCACACAAGGACAGACGGGGTATCCATGCATAGACAGACGGAATATCCATCATAATCAGACGGAGTATCCACACATAGACAGACGGAGTATCCATACATGGACAGACGGAGTATCCATCATGGCCAGACGGAATATTCACACATGGACAGACGGAGTATCCACACATGGACAGACGGGGTATCCATACATGGACAGACGGAGTATTCATACATGGACAGACGGGGTATCCATACATGGACAGACGGGGTATCCATAAATGGACAGACGGGGTATCCATAAATGGACAGACGAAGTATCTATCATAGACAAACAGAGTATCCACACATGGACAGGCGGAGTATCCACACGTTGACAGGCGGAGTATCCATACAAAGACAGATGGAGTATCCACACATGGACAGACGGAGTATTCATACATGGACAGACGGAGTCAGACGGAATATCCACACATGGACAGGCGGAGTCAGACGTAATATCCACACATGGACAGACGGAGTATCCATCATACACTGACGGATTATCCATACATGAACAGACGGAGTATACATCATAGACAGACGGAGTATCCATACATGGACAGACGGAGTATCCATACATGGACAGACGGAGTATCAATACATGGACAGACGGAGTATCCATACATGGACAGACGGAGTATCCATACATGGACATGATGGATCAGAATGAAGCGAGTAAAGCGTCAGGAAGATACACAAAGCGTTGAGGAAAAGCCAGGCGGACTTTTAACCAAATTGCTACTGGAATAATTAAATGGGGAGAACCATTGAGGCCACAAAGACGATTACATAAATAGACACACATAGTATTATTTGGCGTTCACGGAAGAAGTGTTTACGTGTACAGCATTAGAACCGACCAATCATTTCTTTTTTTTAAATGTTTGTTCATATATACTCGACAACAGCATTACGGTCCGATGTGTTTGTGTGTTTGTTATTTGACCTATGCTGGTTTAATATAAATTATGAGACCTATGGCGATATCTCAATGGTTTGATACGAATTCTGTCCGTATTCCATAGCTGTTTTGTTCATGTGTATGATAGACACGACCAATGAAGACACTTTTTAGGAGTGTCTAGTTGGTTGTACGTCGAAGTACACTTGTTCCTGCAGCGAGGCGCCGTCATAATTTGGAGGCGACAGGTTCGATCCCGGTTGGTAACTATTATAGCTTTCAAATTCTGTGTTGTCTAGTGCGGCTTCTAAACTCTATTTCCTTCTTCTTCTTCTGTGAGCGCCAAATAATACTATGTGTGTCTATTTATGGAATAATTAAAGAATGGCTCTTAAAGATGAAGGTGGACCAGGTACGAGAATGCCCCGAATCGACTCATAATTTCAATAATAAGTTGCAAATGGGGTTTTCATTTCACCCCAAGGATAAGTGCTACCCGCTTGGCGTTGTTGTTGGTGGTGTTGTCGCTGTTGTTGTTTTATTAGAATACCGCGTATAGAGAAGAAGAAATACATCGACATTCAATTACATCTGGAAGAAAACTGGCTCAGCAGTGGTACCAGACCCTGAGACTGGAATATCTAGTTGTGTTGAATGTCATACTGGCTTAGAAAGAGCAGTAATGGATGGCATACTTCTGGCAAGGAGAAGCGGGTTAGTGGATCCAGTATCATAACAAAACAGTGTCAACTAGCAACACGACGACCTCTGTTGACAGGACAAATGAGCATCTCCTCTGCATGTACAACGTGTTTTCTTCCCGTTGTCTAGTGGGACATGTTGCTTCATTGTGTTCATTTGTTATGTACACGAAATTGTTTGCCCTCAATTTTTTACTATTTGAAAGGGAAACTATCCGGTTTTGAAACGTCAACTTATGTCAGTCAAAGATTATCCTTCTTGTCCAGCAAATTTAATGAATATTTTTTTTAGTTTCTTGGTGTTTAAAATCGACATTATACAACGCAGGACAAATTTATAGATGTGCTGTCTTCTCAGCAAATGTTGGGTATAGATGTTGATACTTGTAGTAACACAGTGATTGTAAACATGTTAGATTCAACACATTATACGACCCCTCTTGTGGGTTCATGCATACATCCACACTCAGTCTGTAACATGTTGTGTCATCCGTAATTGTCTCCTGACATCGGTGTCATAGCTTGTGTCTGATGCTACATTGGTGTCATTTATCATTGCCTCCTGACATTCGTGTCATCGCCTCCGTCTGTAGTTAGGGTTGTGTCATATGTCATTGTCTACTGACATTCGTACCATTGTCTCCTGACATTAGTGTCATCACTCGTGTCTGACACTAGGTTTGTGCCGGAGACTAAGGTTTTTATCAAGCTGGCAGCCGTCACACACCGTAGAGCCTCGGCGTACCGGCGCTCCTTCACAAGATGACAATACGTGGACTTGGTCGAAGGTTTGCAGGATGAATATCATATTCAACCCATGTGGATTGTGAAAAGTATATATATATATATATATATATATATATATATATATATATATATATATATATATATATATATATATATATATATATATATATATATATATATCTTGAAGCACATTAAAGTCACATCGCATGTATAATCCAAAAACGGAGTGTGGAATGTCAATATAAGTGATATAAGTGTTTACAAGTTTACATATCACATGATGACAGATGACACGAACCTAGCATCAGACACAAGCGATGACACGAATGTCAGGAGACAATTATGGATGACACAACATGTTAAAGAATTTGAGTGTGGATGTATGCATGTACAGACAAGAGGAGTCGTGTAATGTGTTGAATCTGGCGTGTTTACAAGCCGTGTGTTACTAGAACTGTCAACAGTTATACCAACATTTGCTGAGAAGACGGAGCGTCTATAAATTTGTCAGGATTTGTATAATGTCGATTTTAATCACCAAGAAACCAAGAAAATTAGTCACTAGATTTGCTGGACAAGAACGATCATCTTTGACTGACAGAAGTTGAGGTTTAAAAACTAGGTAGTTTCCCTTGCAAATGGTTGAATCTTTCATTCATTTCCCTATGAATCCGTGCTGGTCATTAATTTGTACATTTGATTGTTATGAAATTCCTTGCATTCTGTGCAGGCAAGGTAGAAAACTAAAAATGCAACCAATAAACAAATTTATTCACACTATCCTCAGTATGCACCAACAACAAGCAGTAGTGATGAAGAAATACAACACTTTTACGACGAAATAGAAATGGCGATGGCTCAAATTGGATCACAGGAAATAAAAATAATACTTGGAGATTTTAATGCAAAAGTAGGAAAGTGGAAAATGGAGGATGTAGTGGGGAATTATGGTTTAGGTACAAGAAATAAAAGAGGGGAAAAGCTAATAGAATGGGCAAATATCAATGATATGATAATTGGAAACACGTGGTTTAAACACCATAAAAGACGACTATACACATGGAAAAGCCCTGATCAGAAAATACGCAACCAAACTGACTACATACTAATTAATAAAAGATTTAGAAATGCTCTAATTAATGTAAAAACAATGCCTGGCACCGACTGTAATAGTGATCATGTACCACTATGTGGACAAATAAAAGTAAGATTAAAGAGAGGGGAAAAAATGGTTAGGAACATGAGACTTAATAAAGAGGTTCTGAAAGTAGATAAAGAAATTCAAGAACAATACATAGTGACTGTGAAAAATAGGTACAACGCAATAGCTAAAATACAGAGTATAAATGAACAATGGGAAATGTTAAGGGACTCCATTCATCAAACTGGCAAAGAAATATTACCAGAGAGAAGTCAAATAGCTAAGAAAAAATGGATGAATGAAGAAATCTTAATGCTGATGGACAAAAGAAAACAGAGTAAAAATGACAAACAAGAATACGCTAAGATAAATAAAGAAATAAAAGATAAATGTTGGAAGGCAAAAGAAAGTTGGTTAAATGAGCAGTGCAAAAAAATTGAAGTAAATGCCTTTAAAGATATAAAAAATATACACAGACAAATCAGTGAGCTCACGGGAAGAAAAATAAGAATAAATACAGGGTGTTTGAAATCAAAAACAGGAAAGATATTATTGGAGGAAGGTGATATAATGAAGAGGTGGAATGAGTATTTAAGAGAATTATATGATGGGGAAAGGGAAGAATTAACAGAAGAAAGTAACTTAGAAGGTCCACCTATTCTAAAAGAAGAAGTCGCTGACGCTATGAAATATATGAAGAAAGGAAAAAACAGCTGGACCAGATTAAATCACAATAGAAGAATTAGAAGTATTGGGAGAATTTGGAGTAGATATATTCACCAAAATATTAAATGATATTTACAGCAGTGGATATTTACCCATCATATTTACATGATGAGCTGATTAAAATGTTGGAAGATATCAACATTGATGGGAAAGATTTAAGAATAATAAAGAACATTTACTGGAACCAAGTAGCAGCAATTAAAATTGGAAATAAAGAGGGTAGTTACGAACACATAAAGCTAGGAGTACGACAGGGGTGTGTCTTGTCACCAGATCTCTTCTCCCTATACTCTAGTCCGACTTTGTGAAGACACATGAAGGGTGTAGCATAGGTGGGAGCGCAAGCGCAATTGAAGTACCACTACTTTTATAGTTTCTTTACTTATTCAGTCTCTCGGTAGAGATTTGTTCGCAGCAGACGAGCATAATCTCCGGCGGGCCTATTCTCGCAGGTCGCGAGATCCGCACTGTGGAAGGATGGGGGATATGCTTGCAAATAGATAGGCAATATCTCCTGCGGTAGCTCTGGCGGGCCTATTCCCGCTGGTCGCGGGTCCGCCTAAAGTCAGGTGGAGAGTCTGACGATAGTGCACGCTTTACACAGGTCCGGACACTTGTGATCGACAGATGTGCGCGCCCTCATGGTCCGGGCTCGTACGAGGCCCTCACCTGCGGGACTTGGCTGAACGCCTCTAAGCCGGGTCCCTTGGGTGTCAGGGTCTGGCCATAACTCGCCACCGGCTCGTGGTGGTGAGGTCTCGGAGGATTGACGCTGAGCCGCCAGCGTCTGCAGCCTACCTTGTGCCAGACGTATTGGTTACCCATTCATAACTCAAGGTTAGGCCGAGAGAGAGGTCATGTCGTTTGGGCGCCACATGTTCCTCTGAAGCTCTGCCCAGACATTGTGATGGAATATTGGCCACATTCCAACTCACATACTTTGGTCTGTCAAGACTGCAAGGTGTCAACGATATAGCGAAGTAATAATGAGAGAGATCAAAGAGATGCCAGGAATACTAGTTGGAGGTTATAATATAAATAATATACGCTATGCAGATGACACAGTATTGGTGGCAGATAAATCAACAGACCTACAACAATTGTTGGACACTGTAGTAACAGAGAGTGCAAGGAAAGGACTCTCCTTGAATATCAAGAAAATAGTAACAATGGTGATATCAAAGAAAATGGTGACACCAAAATGTGAGATAGAAATAGAAGGAAAAATTCTTAACCAAGTGGATAATTTTAGATACCTAGGGACATTTATAACATCAGATGGACGATGTACAACAGAGATTAAGAGCAGAATAGGGCAGGCAAAGGCTGCATTTCAGAAAATGAAGAGTATCTTGTGCAATAGGTCACTATCATTGAGTGTAAGAAAGAGAGTGCTGAAATGCTATGTAGAACCAGTTTTGCTGTATGGCAGTGAATCTTGGAATGTAAATGAACAAATTAAGAAGAAATTAGAAGCAACAGAGATGTGGTTCCTGAGACGAATGTTAAGAATTCCCTGGACTGCCAGAGTAACTAACGATGACTGCCTGAAACAGGCTAATGAAACTAGAACATTATATACAACAATAAGACAGAGACAAACAGCTTTCTTTGGTCATGTGATGAGAAGAGAGGCATTGGAGAACATCGTGACAAATGGAAAGATCGAGGAGAAGAGAGGCAAAGGCAGACCAAGAGAAATTATGCTGGATGGATTGAGACAGTGGCACAGAGGAATATCAGCAGCAGAGTTGATCCAGAAAACCAAAGACCGAGATCTGTGGAGAGCCATGAACGCCTACGCCAGCTGGCAGGGCACTTGATGATGATGATGATGATGATGATGATGATGATGTGTTGCCCATACAGCATGATCCCTCTCTCGGTCTGCCTAGTTTACTCCAGAAGAAATGTAACACCAATACGTTTGGAACAAGACCAGCCTCAGATGCTGCGGAATCAGCAAAGTAATGCTCTAATTGTCTTCCTGTCTGTGCTTCGATCCTAGACCAGTCTTAATATGCCATAATATAATAAACATGCAGTCTATAAATTCAATAAAGCAGTTCCTGTAATAGTAATTATAATATCCGAACGTCAAAGCAATTTAATATACCCGTTGTGAACTTCTTTGTTGACAACATAAAATGTATTTGTCGATGATTTTGGAGTCCAGAAAACCAACACAGACGAAATATTTTCTAGAATGCATGCTACCAGGCCACACAACATGGTGGCTATTACCAGGATGCAACATTTGACCAGCCCGTACTGCCGGACACTGAAGCTCCGCAGGGTCCCTAGTATAAACAAGTACACGATAGTCCCCAATATAAAACTGTATGATAGGCTGAAGATGGGAGATGTCGGCAGAGGCCAGAACAAGCTAATGGAACCTAGGAGTAGGTTGAGTGGCATAGTACACCCGGAGAAGCTCATCAGAATGGGCCCGGTCTTGTAACGGAGCGGGATCCTGTTGCTAAGGGCGGTGAGCAGGATCCCGCGCATCCAGCGGCTGCGTTGTTGGATGAAATCCCCCAAGGTGAATGTGCTTGTTTCCAGCATCTCTCCTTCCACGAACCCGAACTTGTAGCCTCTGCTAAAAGCCATACAGGCAAAGAAGCAATCTTCTGCAATGGAAGCTTCTGGGCCGTGGTCAAAAGAGATGTTCATTTCTGCTGCAGCGTCGGCTACAATGAAGGATCCCTTCCAGCTGAAGATGGGCTTGTGCAGAACCCCAAGGCTGAATCGCAAGCAGCCGTAGTCAATCCCAACTCGAATGGAATCTGCTAGGGTTGTGATCCAGTTAACGATGACTCCTTTGCCATAGGTGATGACTCCCTGTCCGAAGGAATACTCGCCCATACCTGCGAAGTTAATTATTCCAGTAACTGCCCCTTCGGTCAGGACTGTCTCTTCATCCAGGTGGACGATCCAGTCTCCTGGTCCGAGGATGTTGATCTCGGCTTCTAACGCATACTGCAGAGCCCGTGCCTTAAAGAGCGCCCCTGTTGACGTCCTGTACTGTGAAGGCACCAGGATCTCCCGGCTTCGACTGTTGGCCCTGAGGTTAATGGGAATATCCGTGACAACTTCGAAGATGTAGTTCTGTAGACCGACCTGGTCACACACTTGGAGGTTATGCTGGACATTGTCGTTGACCAAGTTAGGGAACAGACCTCTGGTGACAACTCGGAAGCAGAGGAAAGGTCCCAGCAGAGGTGACCGCTGCAGCTGGGGTGGTGGGCTGAAGACGTTCATCATGACCACCCCGAGAAAGTTGAATGTGAAGAAAGGCAGGTGAATGAGAACCATAGATTGCAGAATGTAGAAGGCAAAGCTGAGAATCATTCCATATTGCTCCACAGCTTTCAACTCTGATCTGTGCATTCCTCCTTGGATGAAACTTGACAGAAAAATTAACCCCAGCAGAACCCCAACAGAGGCAACATGTTTGATGTGGCGTAGTGACATTTCTGGAATCATTTATGTCACAAATTGTGCAGTTCCGATTTTCTGTGAGAGTGGTTGATAAGTTTTAAGATATCAATATAGCGACGACGACGACGACGGTAAGATAAGCTTAGAGGTGTCAATGTAACGACAATTGCAATGGTGATACTACCAGCTTTGACGTATCCATACACCAATGACGGCGATGATGATGTCAATCTAACAACAACAAGGACGATGTTGGTCAGTTTTGAGATGTAAATTTAACGATGATAGAAACAATGTTAAGAGAGGCTTTGAGATGTCAATCTATCGACGATGGCAACGATGATAAGTGAAGCTTGGACATCCTAATGTAAGAAAATGATAAAATCACCGTTGAGATGTCAATTCCATGATAAGATGTGCATAGAGATAGTTTTAACACGTCAAGGTAACGGTGACAACAACGATGATAAGAAAAGCATCAAGATGTCAAAATAACAATGATAGAGTCAAAACTTGAGAAACATGGAGGTCTACAATAAGAGAGATATGTTCTGGAGTTAAAACTGACTACGACAGCAACAATGACAACCACACAATGGCTACCTCAATACACGCGCCTCAAGCAGGCAATCTTGGAGTGTCAACGAGTATCTTGTGCCCAAAAATACAATAACAAATGCGTCGATAATGATCGTAATGTATGACTTCAGTAATTGGGAAATCAAGAACACAGCCTGAGGATGTGAGAAAGCAACAAGGATAACAACAAACATGATCAGCTAATCAAGACCACATTAAATACAGCCCAAAAGAGCGACTCACTTTCCTAAGTAGTTTAAACTCACTCAGCGTACAACCACCAAACTTCGCCAAAGTAATCCCCTCTGTAATTGGCGTCTGTTTAGTCATTCCTAAATCAACGGCCTGATAAGTAATGTCATACAACCAGTAAACGATGCCTTTTTCCAGTTTTCATTTCAAGAATTATGTTTTTGTATCCCTTACCACAACCTCCCCAATAAAGAACAGACCTTTCTACTTGCTATCAAAGAACTACCAGAAACTATACCACACTGAAGTGTATCTAGCGAAACTAATGGAAGTTCTGTGCGTACTCATAAATCATCAAGCAGCCAATGAGGTGAATTCAATCTCTTCTGGAAATATCATCAATTATGTACAACCGGCAATATGCTATACCGGGAATTATAGCGACCTCTATTGAATGGGTGCAATTTTCACCGGGAAATCAGCAGCAACGTATTGCAACAATATTGTATCCAACAATTCACCATTCTGTTCAATTTCCGTGAAGAACTTGACGCAACATCGTCTGTTCGTATCGATTTAAAACGTAGTCATTTGTAGGACCATGCTAACAAACCCCGGTTGAGTTAATAGAGGATTTCACGTTCAGTAGTTTGCCATTGCTGTCTGAACGAGAAAACAACGTCCAAGTTCAACTTAATGCCGTTCTAAGGATTGACAGTCCTGCCCCGCCGTCAATGCACTGGAAGTTAAGATCGAGCGCTTTTACCCGTTTAGACCAGGTCGACTGCTAGGTGTCAATAGTCTCCAGTAATACAACATAATGTCCGGAGACGTCCAACTTTCAAATTCAGCAGATGTTGAGAGCCAAACGATTTCGATGTTCTATTGAGCGTTGTTAATGTTCTGTAGAATTATATTGATGTCCTGTTGAACGATGTCGATGTTTTATAGAGCGTTGTCGATGGTTTGTAGAACAATGTCGTTGTTCTATAGAGTGTTGCCGACGTTCTATAGAGTGTTGCCGATGTGCTGCAGAAGGATGTTGATGTTGTATGGAAAGATGTCAATTTTCTACAGAAAATGATGATGTTGTTTAGAAATATATTGATTTTCTATAGAGCGTGAAGATGTTCTATAAAGCGTTGTCAATGTTCCACAGACCGTTGTCGATGTTCTATAGAGCGTTGTACTTGTTCTATTGAGCGTCGTCGATGTTCTATAGAACGATGTCGATATCGTTCTATAGCACGATGATGGTGTTCTGTCGACTACCCGTGATACTTGATCACTAGAAGATGTGCATGGTGCAGTGAGCGTCAGTCCTGGGAGATGGGGATCTTGAGGTGTGCTCTCTCTCTAGCCAGGTACTAGAAGATGTGCATGTGTGCAGTGAGCGTCAGTCCTGGGAGATGGGGGTCATGAGGTGTGCTCTCTCTCTAGCCAGGTACTAGAAGATGTGAATGTGTGCAGTGAGCGTCAGTCCTGGGAGATGGGGATCTTGAGGTGTGCTCTCTCTCTAGCCAGGTACTAGAAGATGTGCATGTGTGCAGTGAGCGTCAGTCCTGGGAGATGGGGATCATGAGGTGTGCTCTCTCTCTAGCCAGGTACTAGAAGATGTGAATGTGTGCAGTGAGCGTCAGTCCTGGGAGATGGGGATCTTGAGGTGTGCTCTCTCTCTCTAGCCAGGTACTAGAAGATGTGCATGTGTGCAGTGAGCGTCAGTCCTGGAAGATGGGTGTCTTGTGGTCTGCTCTCTCTAGCCAGGTCTGAAAAGTACAAAGACCGCTTTTTCGGTGAGTGCAAGTGAATGTGTAGTGAGAAATGTTCACATAGCAGAGATGAAGTCGGGTTGTTGGAAGGAGCAATTGTAGGGCATGGGGAGGAAGAGAGAGAGAGAGAGAGAGAGAGAGAGAGAGAGAGAGAGAGAGAGAGAGAGAGAGAGAGAGAGAGAGAGAGAGAGAGAGAGAGAGAGAGAGAGAGAGAACGAACGAACGAACGAACAAACTTTATTTTAAAAGGATAACAAATTGGGCACGCAGGCCCGTCTTACATTCGGCTATTTTAATCACTCATCTTTCATTCATCAAATGTGCATGTTACATTAACATAGGGGAAAAACCATTGTCAAATGGATTTTGTAAGCATAAACAATGCATATTATGCATGATACATTCACATGAGAAAACAAAACAAAAAAACATTATCAAATGAAAGTTGTAAACATAAACAGTGCATATTGCAATGTTGTGAGACACATCGCCCATCCACCCTCATATCCCGCAGCCACCAACACATCCCCCACCCACCAAAACTCCCCCACCCACCCACACATACCTCCACGCACTTACACAGAAACCAGGCGAACACAAAATGCCGCCACACACCCACTGATCCCCCACCCACACACATTTCCCCATGAAGAAGAAGAAGAAGAAGAAGAAGAAGAAGAAGAAGAAGAGGAAGAAGAAGAAGAAGAAGAAGAAGAAGAAGAAGAAGAAGAAGAAGAAGGAAGAGGAGAAGAAGAAGAAGAAGAAGAAGAAGAAGAAGAAGAAGAAGAAGAAGAAGAAGAAGAAGAAACCACACACACACATACCCCCGCCAACCCACACATCCCCCACCTATACACACACATATCCCGCACTCTCACAATTTTCCCCACCCACCCACACACACATCAGCCAACCTACACCCACTCACCCATCCAATATTCGCCACCTCTCAAATACACATCCCCACCTATACACACAACCCCACCCATAAACACATCTCCCCACACATCCCCCACCCATAACCCAAAAACACACACCTCCCACTCACACACACCCCGCCATCCACATATACCCCACCCACACACATCCGCCGCTCACACACATCTTCTCACAACTACACACCTCCCCCAACCCATACACTCATCTCTCACACACATCCACCCACTCACGTACTCATCCATCAACCACTCACACCCACACATCACCCACGCGCCCATCAACACATGCATCTCTCATCTACCCTCCCACCCACACACACACTCCAACCACCCAGCCAAACACACATCCCCCATCCTCGCATACATACTTCAATCACCTACACATCCCACACCTCCCCCACCTCTCACACATTTCCCCTCCCACACAAAACTCCACCCATAAACACATTCCCCCCACACACACATTCCCCACATACATTCCCCATACACATCCCCGCCCACACATCTCCCCACCCACTCACACATCCTCCACCTACAAACATACTCATCACCCACACATATATCCTCCACCCACTCACATTTACCCCATCCACACTCACACACTCCCACCCACACAGACATATCCCATTCACAGACACCCTCCACACTCATCCCCCACACCAATTGCACACCCATCCCCCAACCCACACAATCTCCTACACACCCATTCACCCACCCAAACACACACTCCCTACCCACACCCCCTCCCAACCCACCAACACCCACATACTTCCAACTATCCTCTCAAATATCCCCCCCCCCCACACACACACACACACACACACACACATATCCCTCACACACACATACATCCATCACCGACTACACATCCCTTCACACATCCACACATCACCCATTAACCCATACACATCCCACACACACAACCCCTCCACACATACATTCCCCACACCCCCACACACACACATATCCCTCACATACATACCTATACATACATCCTCACATCTAGAGACATACATGATGCCTCACATGATCACTGAAACTAATAAGAACAAACTCCCACAATTTACACACAATTGAGACACTGACGATTGTCGTGAGAATTCTCGCAATTGCAAGAAGTGGAGAAAAAATTGTACATATACATTATGTAGCGTAAAAATTAGTGATGCAATTCAACTCAGCTTCTGTTTCAGCTGAAACAGAAAGGAGATGAATCAATTAACCACAGGATGAAGTATAAATCTTTAACTCGAGAAATAAGAAAGAACACAAGAAAGGACAAAAATCAATATATACAAGATTGCTGTACCAGAATAGAGCAATATCATAAGGCTGGAAGAGATTATGAAATGTTCAAAGAAATGAAGTTATTGACAAGAAATGTTCAACCTCAATTGAATGTTATCTGTGACAAGATGGGGAATACCTTAACAGAATCTAGACAAATTCTAGAAAGATGGCAGGAGTACTGCAGTGGAATGTATGATATGAGTGACAATGAGGATATGAATGAGATATATGAGCCAACGACAGCAGAGACAGAACCTGAACCCTCATTAGATGAAATTGCTTGGGCTATAAAGCACCTGAAGAATGGTAAATCTCCTGGATGTGATAAGATACCAGCTGAACTAATTAAAGCGGGAGGAGAAGAAAGCATACACATATATCATGCATTATGTACAAAGATTTGGAAATATGGTATATGGCCAAAAGATTGGAAGAGAACTATCTTCATTCCAATACCAAAAAAGGGCAACCTGAAATTATGCACCAACTATAGAACTGTTGCCCTGATCAGTCATGCAAGTAAAATCCTACTAAAAGTCATAATGGCAAGACTTCGTAAGAAAATGGAAGAAGAGATTAACGTAGTTCAAGCTGGATTTAGACAAGGGAGAGGAACAAGAGATCACATATTCAACATGCGTTTAATAATAGAGAAGTGCAGAGAATTTAATGTAAACCTATACTCATGTTTTGTGGATTATTCAAAGGCATTTGACTGTGTACAGCATCAGAAACTTTGGGAAATCATGAGGACTATGGGCTTTCCATCACATGTAGTACAACTCATAAAAATGCTCTATCTAGACCAACAAGCAGCAGTTAAAATAGATGGCGAGGCATCATATTGGTTTGACATCAAGCAAGGAGTCCGTCAGGGCTGCGTGTTGTCACCCTATTTGTTTAACCTGTACGCCGAAAATATAATGAGAAATGTAAGAGATGATATAAACAGGGAGCTATATGATGCCCTAAATATCGGCGGTCATGACATACCAAAGATTCGATATGCTGATGATACAGTATTACTTACTATCCACAACACAGAATGGCATAGAAAACCTAATAGCCTCAACCCAATTGAATAGTGAAAATCACAACTTATATCTTAACATAGCAAAAACAAAGATAATGCATACAGATAAAACTACTATGGAGAAAGAAATATACATTAATGGGGGAAAATTGGAGGTGGTGGAAAATGTTGAATATCTTGGGTCATTGATTACCAATAACGGTGACACAATGAAAGAAATTAAACGGCGACTATCCATTGCTCTTCAAAGACTAAAACAGATGACTAAATTATGGAGTGGGACAGACAGAACTACAAAAATTAGATTTTTAAGAGCATGCATCTTTCCCATTGCAACATACGCCTGTGAGACATGGACACTTACTAAACAAGCTGAACAGCGCATAAACGCCTTTGAATATAAATGTTATAGACGAGTTCTAAGAATATCTTGGGTGAAGAAAAGAACAAATGCATCCATACTTCAAGAGTTGAATATTGAGGAGGGATGGCTATTAAAGACGATAAAACAAAGAAAATTGAAGTATTTTGGTCACTTGAAACGTCACGAAGGTTTGGAGAGAACAATAATGGAAGGGTATATGCCTGGGAAGAGAGGAAGAGGAAGGCCAAAGAGAAGATGGGTGCAGGATGTGGCGGATGATCTCCAGATGGGTGTATCAGACGCGGGACATCTTGCTTGTGATCGAGAAGCTTTCCGGAAGGTTGTTATGGGAGCGAGGTTCTGCAAAGGACATGCTACTGAATGAATGAATGAATTCAACTCGAGAGAGAGAGAGAGAGAGAGAGAGAGAGAGAGAGAGAGAGAGAGAGAGGAGGGAGGGGTTAAGAGAGGGTGAGAGGGAGAGAGAGATACAGAGGGAGGGAGAGAGACAGACAGATAAATAGACAGGCAGGCAGACAGACAGACAGGGAGGGATAGATGTGTGAACAAGTAGGTATGTAGGTGGATAGGTAGACATTTAGAGTGGCTGGTGGTTTTGCAGGGGGTCTGTAGATAGGAGGGTATGCAGACAGTTAAGTGGGCAGAAATATAGGTAGGACTGTGGGTAAGTAGCTAAATAGATTGACAGAGGCAGGTGGGTGGATGGGTGGACAGGTGGGTAGGTAAATAGTTTGGCAGATATATGCATACTTTAATCGGGTAGATAAGTTATGAGTGGACAGGTAGGCAGTTAGTTAGACATATATTACATTCAATAATTACAAATTATGAGTAAATGCATCATGAGGAAACGAAGAAAATATGATCCAATATAAGATCTTCGCTGCGGGGTAGATTTGAGGAGATGGAGGAGGAGCAGAGGCCAAGAGACAGGAGAACAGGAGAAGGACGAAGGTGGGGGGGGGGCGAAAGAGGATGAGGAAGAGCAGAATAAGAGAAGAAGAACGAGATAAGGCGGAGGAGGAGCAGAAAGAGGATGAGGTGGAGGAGGAGGAAGATAAAAAGAAGAGGAATAAAGAGGAATAGAAAGAGGAGGAGGAGGAGGAGGAAAAAGACAAGAAGAAGAAGGAGGAGGCTGGGGTAGGAGGAGGAGGAGGAGGAGGAGGAGGAGGAGGAGGAGCAGGAGGAGGAGCAGGAGGAGGAGAAGAAGAAGAAGAAGAAGAAGAAGAAGAAGAAGAAGAAGAAGAAGAAGAAGAAGAACAACAACAACAACAACAACAAAAGGAAGGTATAAACACAGTTAAAAGTATCTGCCAGTAAACAAACATCTTACTAGTTATTGTATCAACATCAACATGATCAATTAGCGACATTTCCCCAGGACACTCCAGCGGAGTAGTATGTCAGGAGGTAACTACTTAGTATTTTAGGACTTTAGTCCTTCGTAAATCGTTCTTTACGGGGTTATCCGGCCATCTTGTTTCGTCACAAAACCGGCCCTCCATTGACCCAGATATTTTGACCTTGGCGGCTATTTTCTTGGGTTTGGATGACTACTTCCGGTTGTCGTGATGACTACTTCCGGTTCCGGGGCACACGGGCGGGCGGCTGCGGTGGTGGCGGCAGCGGCGGCGGTGGTGGTTGGGCGGGCGGGGCGGACAACGAGACAAGCCCCGGTCATGTGGAATACTTATATAAGTAGACCAAATAATTGTCGGGCAACTGGGTTTGAGTCCGAGTGTGCGCGCGTGTGTGTGTGTGTGTGTGTTTGTGTGTGTGTAATCGAAAACCAGTCATATCGATACCCTTCGATGAAGAAGACCGAAGTCAATATGACAGAGAATGACTTAGTCCATCTCTCGAGGTAACCCGAGAACCCATCTTTTTGGATTTTTTTTTTTTTGATTTTTTTTATTTTCGGCTCCGTAGTGTTTAAAACGAGCCCATTTTAATTTTTCATTACAAAAACAATTTTTAAAAAAATTGACAATGTGCGAGAAAGTGAAGAATGAGATGAGGTAAACGGACGAATGAGAGAAGTAAAATATTGGAATGAATATTTGTGCATTTTTTCGCACACATGTGTTTTTATTTTTATTTTTTTTTTTTACTTTTTTTTTTTTTTTAAAACTTTTATTGAGTATTAAAGTGGTTGCAAAGTGTATTGTTCGTGTTTTACAGAGCGTTGCATGTGGACGTGTAGGTGACATGTGCGCAAAAATTACAAATATTTTATACATTTAAACATTCCTCCATTGACATTGTTGTAAGGAAATATTTTATATCAACAGCGTGATGGTAGTGGGCTGTTATTATTTCCCCTGCCGCACCGCTCTCCTGTCAGCTCCAAAACGCCTACCAAATACCATCACCACCCCTCGGTGATGATGAAACATGGCGGTGCAAAACTGTTTACAACCAACCGGTGAAGGCGGCAGCAGAAAACAACAATCCCAGTATCAAAAAGGAGGGAAGGGGGATGTGACATTTTACGGGTTTACAAAGCTATAATATTAATAGTGATTACTGCAATTAATAGTGATAATAATGCAAATAACAACCAAATACATAAATAATATAATAATGAAAAGGAGTAAAGCTGCTAAGGGCTAAGGGTGATAAAACCAATGAATGAATGATAATAACAGCAATGATAATAATAGTTAAACATGTGCTTTCATGTGTTAAAAGGATTTTCTTAGGAATGGTGTTTACATGAAATACATCTTGTAATAATGATTACAAGGAATAAAACTACTAAGGGTGATAACAGCTATGCTAATAATCACAATGATAAAATTTGTTCTGATAATGATCACATTGTTTATTTTTTATTTTATTTTTTTTTAATGGCTGAAGTTGTTCCATTTCTTCTTTTTTTTTTTTTTTTTTTTTTTTTTTTTTTTTTTTTTTTTTTTTTTTGGTCTTCTTATTTTTAATTTTTATTGTTTTATTTTTTTGGGATTGCATTAATAAACTTTTGCACGGCTCAGTATGCCAATTCGGCATGTTTCCGTACCCATATATAACCTTTAAGCGTTTGGTGAAAATCTGGTTTATGAATATACCAGACAAAGAAATTTTATTAAAAATTAACTCTTACACATGTAATAACACCAAAATTTCTTGTATGTATACTAGAGAATAGGTACATCAATATATAACTCTAATCCCCGTTTAAAATAAGCCATAATATTCCTAGATATACATTAAAATATGTAATATTATTAAACATCAAAGTTATACCCCTTATTTATAAAAATATTCCAAGGGAAATAAATCGGAGTCCTTGGCTCAAACCAGAATTGTTTCCCATTTTAAGTGCTGACCTCCCTTGAATGTCTGTATACCTACGCGACCAGGTAAAGAAACCTGCGCCACCAGGTAAAGAGCACACACAATAGACAGCGACCAAGCAATTTTCCAATACCGGTCAAGCATATCGCTTCACCCAGCACACCCCACGAGAAAAATACAATGACCAGCGACAACCTTACAAGATTAAATGATACCAGTCAAGCGGGAAGCTTCGCCGACCACAGCCGAGGGGTATCACAATAGCCGCGGTCAGCGGTTAAAGATAACCACTAGATAAGAACCTGAAGGAAATTACCATTGACGACTAGGCGAGCTAAGGTCAAATATTCAGTGCAAATATGTATTTTCTATTTGCTGTAAATCTCTCTCGCTCTCTCTCTCTCTCTCTCTCTCTCTCTCTCTCTCTCTCTCTCTCTCTCTCTCTCTCTCTCTCTCTATCTCTCTCTCTCTCTCACTCTCATGAAATAATACTGAATACGTGTGTGCGTGCGTGGGTGTACTGTCGCTTTCTCTCTCTCTCTCTCTCTCTCTCTCTCTCTCTCCCTCCCTCTCTTTCTCTTTCTTTCTCTCTCTCTCTCTCTCTCTCTCTCTCTCTCTCTCTCTCTCGCTCTCATGAAATAATACTGAATACGTGTGTGCGTGCGTGGGTGTATTGTCGAGTGTGTGTGTGTGTGTGTGTGTGTGTGTGTGTGTGCGCTATCAATTACAGGACGTCGCATGCAGCCCCAACATTGATTGATTGGTCGTGTGCCACCATGATGTACCATGTTATGGCACGACCAAAGCGTGGGTGTACTGTCGGGTGACCGTGTGTGTGTGTGTCCTATCAATTACAGGACGTCGCAGTCAACCCCAACATTGTTTATGCAATTCATTTACAGAACGTTCAGACAACCCCAACATTGATTGGTACGCGTGGACCATCAGGACATCTGTGCGCATGTGTGCGCGCATGTAGGCGTGTGTGCGTGTGTGGGTGTGCTACCAAGTACACGACGTCGCAGTCAACCTCATCACTCTATGGATTGTCAACTGACCATGGGCAAGTTTGCGCTTCTCTTTTTGAATTAGTACCAATCAGGTCAGGGGCGTATGAAGAGGGTGTATCAACAGCTAGTTGTCTATCTATTACAGGACGTCACAGTCTGTCCCACCATTGTTTATACAATGCATTTACAAGACGTTGCGAACAGCACCAACATTGATTGATGTCTGCGTACCATCAGGACATCTGTGTGTGTGTGTGTGCGCGCGCATCCGTGCGTGAGTGTTTGCGTGCGTGCGCGCGCATGTGCGCGTTCGTAGGAAAACTTCAATATTTGGGGAGTGGCTGTAGAGTGGGTGTAGAAGAAGTTTGCTGGTAGTAAAATGATGGGTGGATCAAGAGGCGCTGTGGGGGAAATACGTGCGTGAGTTTTGTGCTTGCGTGCGCGCGCATGTGCGCGCTCGTAGGAAACTTCAATAATGGGTGTCAGCTCTCAACCAAAATTACCCCTCGTACTATAGTTGTGTCTATCTATTACATACTACAGTCAAGTTGTAATGGAGTGCATTTACAGGACGTCGCAGTCAGCACCAGCATTCATGCTTCTTGGGCAACCTTACCGATGTCTTTCTGACCAATCGGTACCCATGATCGTCTGTAGTGTCTGTCACCAGGATTACCATCATCAGCATCACCCAGCTCCACCAACAAAATCACCACCATCATCATCATCATTATCATCATCATCATCATCATCATCATCATCATCAACAGCAGCATCGTCATCAACTGAATGTGACCGATCGGGTGACTCACCACAGGGCTATGTCGGCGGAGTGAACGTCCGTGAACGTGTTCAGACATGTCTTTGGGGAAAACTGGAGGTTGACTCAGAGCGTACTAACAACATAACGATACAACCGATCAAATATGGTGATTTGAATACCAGTTAAAGATGGCGTCGCATTCGATGACATGTGTAAGTCTACAACCGCGTGACTAAAACCGATCAAAGATGGCGGTGTAGCCCGTCTCATGCCTTATGGGATACATCCGAAAATACGTGACTAATGGTCAAAGATGGAATCGGATCCGGTCACATGGTCAGACAATATTATGATGAGTCATTCTACGTAAGCGAATACCGTGTATAAGACGTCCCAGCATTCATCCTTCTTGGACAAGCTTGCCGTTGTCTTTCTGAACGACCGACAACCATGATCTTCTGCGGTCTCTGTCAGCAGGATTACCATCATCAGCATCAGCCAGCACCACCAACAACATCATTATCATCATCATTATCAAAAGCAGCATCGTCATCAGCTGAAGGTGACCGATCGAGTGACTCACCACAGGGCTATGTCGGCGGAGTGAACTTACGTGAACGTGTTCAGACATGTCTTTAGGGAAAAACTGGAAGATAACTCAGACAGTATAACGATACAGCTGATCAAATATTACGATGCTTCCGGTCATATGTCTAAGGTATACAATCGAAACACGTGACTAAAATCCGATTAAAGATGGCGTCGCACTCGATCACATGTGTAAGTGTACATCCGCGTAACTAAAACCGTTCAAAAAATGGCGCTGTACCTGGTCTCGTGTCTTATGGGATACATCCTAAACACGTGACTAATGGTCAAAGACGTAGTCGCATCCGGTCACATGACCAGAGAATATACTGCTGAGTCAGGAGTCTTCACCAGCAGATATCGTGTATATAACACCCACCATTCGCCGTCTAGATGTCCCGGTCTCAGTGAACATCGTTCAGGTCACAATGTGCCAAGTCTCTAATGGTAAGATGGGGTTTTTGATAAGTCTTTCACATTTTCGGTGTGGTTCTCCAAGTAGGCATACAGTTAACCTAAAACTACTAGTATAATAAAGAGATATATGATGCTAATCACATATAACTGGAGTATGTGCTCTGCTGGCTGCGACACCAATCAACACATGCACATGGCTGATCCAGCAACCCTGCATACAGAAAGTAGTGTCCTTGGGACCGGCAATGTCCCACAAGGAGCGCCTCGACCACTGATCTTTGCATTTGCCAATAGCAACTATTGATACAACCGAGACACGCGTGTAATGACCCAGTAGGTCAAAAACAGTGGTAATGGAAGAAACCATCGTGGAAACTAACACACAAAATACCCCAGAGGGGGAAAGAAATTCGTTCTCGTGCATATGTGGTCGGCGAGTGCCACGACTAGAGATTGTCTGCTTCTGTCAACTGGTCGCTATATACACAGTCATTGGCGTATCACTATTCAATCTGTCTCGAGACAGCGTCGACACAGTCGAGGGCAAGTTGTGGATAGCTCTTCTAAGCAGCTGTCTGGGTTACATGCTACCAAACCCTAAAATATGAGCTTCTACCTGACATTACTGAGTAATGCGTCGCCGAACATGTTTCCCAAGAACACACCAGGTCACTATTTCGTCAAGTTACCGCAGGCTCTTGAGGTGAGTCAACATTTCGAAGTGGGTCTGGCCGAAATTCAGTTCCCCAACTACTACTGCAATGTGCTAGAGAATGAAGTATGGTTAAGATAATACCACCAAACGGTAGAGTGATAATAAAGGCGTGTCCCCCGGGGCTGTACAGTTCACCAGACGCGTTTATAACTGCCCTGAATAGCCTAATGAAAGATCGGAAGGTGGACGAGCAGCTCTGTGTTCTATTCCATTTTGACAATACATCAAAGAAAGTCATCTTGAATATATTCGAACCCGGGGCCACTATTACATTTAGTGAGAAGTTGCAAGAGATACTAGATACAATTGAAGGTGAAGGGGCGATAGACCTGAATTCCGACCTACAAAATGTCTACGTATACTGCGATCTCATTGCGGTGAGACCAGTCGGAGACGTCCTGGTCCCACTACTAAGGACGGTTCCTATCATGAATCAGCACTCGACCTCAGTGTTTCGCGCCTACGACAATCCTCATTACATACCGCTGAGTCGTTACTCCTTCGACACGGTGGAAATACTTCTAACCACTGATACGGGTACGAAGGTCACATTCACTACAGGGACTTCAGTGCTGACGTTACATTTTCGAGTTCGGAAGAGATCAGACCTAGAATAACGGTAAAATACGGGGCGCTACGTCGAAACCACAGACTGTCCGAAGACATGATGTGCCCGACACTCAGATGATTGATGCCTTGGTTATCTACAAGACTCAGATATCAGCCCACCAATCAGGAGACCAGTTTTATGACTACAGGCTAAGTGACATGTACATACCAGGCTACCAGCTGAAATAAAAACACCAACCTACCCAGACAAGGGTGTGAAGAAATCCAGATACAACATACATTGTGTATAGCTCTGTATGTGAAAATAAAAGGTTGTGATGATACTATGTATACCACCTCATTTCACATCAGTCATTTCGTATAATGACATTATGCGATTTTATTCTTGAAAAAATGTACTGAAATACTGTAAAAATGTACTGAAATACTGTAAAAATGTACTGAAATACTGTAAAATAAACAGGTCTATATTATAATTACGTCTTGGTTGTTGAAATTTTTTTTCTCCAGTGTTTACGGTGTATTTAGTTGTCATGTGATGAGAGAATGAACGGCAAAAATCTTGGTCAAGTAAGAAAATTTGTTAGCCAAAAGGGGAAAAATGTTGGCTACATTTCAACCAGACTTATAAAAAACTCATCCAAGCTTATGAAAAGTAGGAAAATGTGTTAACCAAATGTGAAAAGGTTAGCCGAATTTCAAACCGAACTTACAAAAAAGCTCAGTCAAGCATATGAAAAGTAGGAAAATTTGTCAACCAGACGTGAAAAGTTTGGCCAACTGTCACCCAAGCTTATGTAAAGTGGGAAATTTTGTTGTCCAGAGGTGACAATTTTGACCACATTTCACCCAAACTAATGAAAAGTAGAAAAATTGTGTTAACAAAAGGGCAAAAAGCTTGGCCAAGTAAGAAAATGTGTTAACCAAATGTGAAAAGGTTAGCCAAATTTCAAACCAAACTTATAAAAATCTCAGTCAAACTTATGAAAAGTAGAAACATTTGTTAACCAAAGGTGAAAAAGTTAGCCGAATGTCAAACCAAACTTATAAACATCTTAGTCAAACATGAAAAGTAGGAAAATTTTTTAACCAAGCATGAAAACTTTGGTCAACTTTCACCCAAACTTATGAAAAGTAGGAAACTTTGTTACCCAAATGGCAAAAAGATTGACGAAGTAAGAAAATGTGTTAACCAAATGTGAAAAGATTAACCAAATTTCAAACCAAACCTATAAAAATCTCAGTCAAACATGTGAAAAGTAGGAAAAATATGTTAACAAAACGGGAAAAAGTTTGGCCAACTGTCACCTAAACTTATGAAAAGTGGGAAATTTTGTTGTCCAGACGTGAAAATTGTGACCAAATTTTACCCAAATCTTATGAAAAGTAGGAAACTTTGTTAACCAAAGAGCAAAAAATCTTGGCCAAGTAATGAAATTTGTTATCCAAAGGGGAAAATTTTGGCTACATTTCAACCAGGCTTATAAAAAGCGCACCCGAGCTTATGAAAAGTAGGAAAATTTGTTAGCCAAATGTGAAAAGGTTAGCCGAATTTCAAACCAAACTTATAAAAATCACAGTCAAACATAGGAAAAGTAGGAAAATTTGTTAACCAAACGTGAAAAGTTGACCAACTGTCACCTAATCTTATGAAAAGTGGGAAATTTTGGTGTCCAGGTGTGAAAAGTTGGACCACATTTCACCCAAACTTATGAAAAGTAGGAAACTTTGTTAACCTCATCTCATCTCATCTCATTATGTTCCTCTTGTACCTTGCGGTGTCGAGGTGAAGTATAAACTTCGTGAGAATGCCCGGTTATGGGCTTCGTATATCGACATTCCCATGGATTCTGTTATTCCATTGACACTACTTTCTTTATGCAGGGTTGCTGGATCAGCCATGTGCATGTGTTGATTGGTGTCGCAGCCAGCAAAGCACATACTCCAGCTATATGTGATTAGCATCATATATCTCTTTATTATACTAGTATTGTTAGGTTAACTGTATGCCTGCTTGGAGAACCAGACCGAAAATGTGAAAGACTTATCAAAAACCCCATCTTACCATTAGAGACTTGGCACATTGTGACCTGAACGATGTTCACTGAGACCGGGACATCTAGACGGCGAATGGTAGGTGTTATATACACGATATCTGCTGGTGAAGACTCCTGACTCAGCAGTATATTCTCTGGTCATGTGACCGGATGCGACTACGTCTTTGACCATTAGTCACGTGTTTAGGATGTATCCCATAAGACACGAGACCAGGTACAGCGTCATTTTTTTTGAACGGTTTAGTACGTTCACTCCGCCGACATAGCCCTGTGGTGAGTCACTCGATCGGTCACCTTCAGCTGATGACGTTGCTGCTTTTGATAATGATGATGATAATGATGTTGTTGGTGGTGCTGGCTGATGCTGATGATGGTAATCCTGCTGACAGAGACCGCAGAAGATCATGGTTGTCGGTCGTTCAGAAAGACAACGGCAAGCTTGTCCAAGAAGGATGAATGCTGGGACGTCTTATACACGGTATTCGCTTACGTAGAATGACTCATCATAATATTGTCTGACCATGTGACCGGATCCGATTCCATCTTTGACCATTAGTCACGTATTTTCGGATGTATCCCATAAGGCATGAGACGGGCTACACCGCCATCTTTGATCGGTTTTAGTCACACGGTTGTAGACTTACACATGTCATCGAATGCGACGCCATCTTTAACTGGTTTTAGTCACGTGTTTCGATTGTATACCTTAGACATATGATCGGAAGCATCACCATATTTGATCGGTTGTATCGTTATGTTGTCAGTGCGCTCTGAGTCAACCTCCAGTTTTCCCCAAAGACATGTCTGAACACGTTCACGAACGTTCACTCCGCCGACATAGCCCTGTGGTGAGTCACCCGATCGGTCACCTTCAGCTGTTGACGATGCTGCTGCTGTTGATGATGATGATGATGATGATGATGATGATGATGATGATGATGATTTTGTTGGTGGAGCTGGGTGATGCTGATGATGGTAATCCTGGTGACAGACACTACAGACGATCATGGGTACCGATTGGTCAGAAAGACATCGGCAAGTTTGCCCAAGAAGCATGAATGCTGGTGCTGACTGCGACGTCCTGTAAATGCACTCCATTACAACTTGACTGTAGTATGTAATAGATAGACACAACTATAGTACGAGGGGTAATTTTGGTTGAGAGCTGACACCCATTATTGAAGTTTCCTACGAGCGCACATGCGCGCACGCAAGCACAAAACTCATGCACGTATTTCCCCCACAGCGCCTCTTGATCCACCCATCTTTTTACTACCAGCCACTCCCCACTCCCCAAATATTGAAGTTTTCCTACGAACGCGCACATGCGCGCGCACGTACATGCGCACGCACGCACGCAAACACTCACGCACGGATGCGCGCGCGCACACACACACACACAGATGTCCTGATGGTACACAGACACCAATCAATGTTGGTGCTGTTCGCAACGTCCTGTAAATGCATTGTATAAACAATGTTGGGACAGACTGTGACGTCCTGTGATAGATAGACAACTAGCTGTTGATACACACTCTTTATACGCCCCTGACCTGATTGGTGTTAATTCAAAAAGAGAAGCGCAAACTTGCCCAGGGTCAGTTGACAATTCATAGAGTGATGAGGTTGACTGCGACGTCGTGTACTTGGTAGCAGACCCACGCACGCACACACGCCTACATGCGCGCACACATGCACACAGATGTCCTGATGGTCCACGCGTACCAATCAATGTTGGGGTTGTCTGAACGTTCTGTAAATGCATTGCATAAACAATGTTGGAGTTGACTGCGACGTCCTGTAAATGATAGGACACACACACACACACACACACACACACACGGTCACCTGACAGTACACCCACGCTTTGGTCGTTAAATTACATGGTACATCATGGTGGCACACGACCAATCAATCAATGTTGGGGCTGCATGCGACGTCCTGTAATTGATAGCACACGCACCCGCACACACACACACACACACACACACACACACACACACACACACACTCGACAGTACACCCACGCACGCACACAGTATTCAGTATTATTTCATGAGAGCGAGAGAGAGAGATAGAGGGAGAGAGGGAGAGAGAGAGAGAGAGAGAGAGAGAGAGAGAGAGAGAGAGAGAGAGAGAGAGAGAGAGAGAGAGAGAGAGAGGGCGATTTACAGCAAATAGAAAATACATATTTGCACTGAATATTTGACCTTAGTTCGCCTAGTCGTCAATGGTAATTTCCTTCAGGTTCTTATCTAGCGGTTATCTTTAACCGCTGGCCGCGGCTATTGTGATACCCCTCGGCTGTGGTCGGTGAAGCGTTCCGCTTGACTGGTATCATTTAATCTTGTACTGTCGACGCTGGTCATTGTATTTTTCTCCTGGGGTGTGCTCGGTGAAGCGATATGCTTGACCGGTATCGGAAAATCGCGTGGTCGCTGTCTATTGTGTGTGCTCTTTACCTGGTGGCGCAGGTTTCTTTACCTGGTCGCGTAGGTATACAGACATTCAAGGGAGGTCAGCACTTAAAATGGGAAACAATTCTGGTTTGAGCCAAGGACTCCGATTTATTTCCCTTGGAATATTTTTATAATTAAGGGATATAACTTTGATGTTTAATAATATTACATATTTTAATGTATATCTAGGAATATTATGGCTTATTTTAAACGGGGATTAGAGTTATATATTGATGTACCTATTCTCTAGTATACATACAAGAAATTTTGGCGTTATTACATGTGTAGGGGTTAATTTTTAATAAAATTTCTTTGTCTGGTATATTCATAAACCAGATTTTCACCAAACGCGTAAAGGTTATACATGGGTACGGAAGCATGCCGAATTAGCATACTGAGCCGTGCAAAAGTTTATTAATGCAATCCAAAAAGATAGGTTCTCGGGTTACCTCGAGAGATGGACTAAGTCATTCTCTGTCATATTGACTTCGGTCTTCTTCATCGAAGGGTATCGATATGACTGGGGTTCGATTACACACACACACACACACACACACACACACACACACACACACACACACACACACACACACACTTAAACACTGGGACTCAAACCCAGTTGCCCGACAATTATTTGGTCTACTTATATAAGTATTCCACATGACCGGGGCTTGTCTCGTTGTCCGCCCCGCCCGCCCCACCACCACCGCCACCGCCGCCGCCACCACCGCAGCCGCCCGCCCGTGTGCCCCGGAACCGGAAGTAGTCATCCAAACCCAAGAAAATAGCCGCCAAGGTCAAAATATCTGGGTCAATGGAGGGCCTATTTTGTGACGAAACAAGATGGCCGGATAACCCCGTAAAGAACGATTTACGAAGGACTAAAGTCCTAAAATACTAAGTAGTTACCTCCTGACATACTACTCAGCGGTCATACATTCTCCACAGACACACATTAATGTCCAGCTGTGGCATTTCCACTATTGGGTGCTTCGAATCTTCAACCCCAGAGGTTGTCTTTTCACGTTACGTTCTGTCTTATGTCGCTCCAGTCAGCCGTTAGATTGGACTTTACTTGTTGCTAGAGCCCATGCCATGTTTAGCCGACATCATGTCCCTATTCACTAGACTTCTTTCTTTTTTGTCTTCTCCTCTATCGAGGAAATTGCGTCACGTCTAGTTACGCACCTCAGTTCAGCTGAGTCAAGAACTGACGTCACAGCACTCAGGACATTCACATACGTGCTCAGTTCACATCTGCGAAAGCCAGTGAAGGGCCCCAATTCTAATGACACCAGTAGCAGTCTGTTTAGCCCCTCCTCGGAGTTGTCAGTGTCGGTCACATCCACTGGTCACTGCCTGCAGCACCATTATCTCCAGGCCGTGATGGTCCACCCGTTCTTCTACACTGCAACACGATTCCAAAGGGTCCCGACCATGTCTACCATAGTGCCCAATACCCCACAAGTTGGTGCAGACCCAGCCAGTCTGCTCGCATGCTCGTTTCCCACCACACCAGCATATCCTGCGCGGGGGGAGGGGGAATCTAACATATGCTCTCTGTTTTGAAATTTGAATTAAACCTGCCTTCTATCCGAAGCGTTCTGTCTTCACCATCTCATCATACTTTGTGAGTTCATTACACTCACGACGTGCGTGTGCATTACACACCTCAAAGCTCAGTGTGTCCGATTTCGGTATGCAATTTTCTCTGGTTTGCTTCTCCTAGATAGACTCCACCCACCGTGAGTTTCTCCTAGACAGACTCCACCCACCGTCAGCGTCTCCTAGACAGACTCCACCCACCGTCAGCGTCACCCAAGATCACGGGCTCTATCCGCCCTTGGGTAGGATGTTTTCTTCCCTAACAATGTTGCCAGTGCAGCAACCTAAAGGCCTGCTCTCTGTGATTGCCTAACAATGTTGCCAGTGCAGCAACCTAAAGGCCTGCTCTCTGTGATTGCCTAACAATGTTGCCAGTGCAGCAACCTAAAGGCCTGCTCTCAGCGATTGCCTAACAATGTTGCCAGTGCAGCAACCTAAAGGCCTGCTCTCAGCGATTGCCTAACAATGTTGCCAGTGCAGCAACCTAAAGGCCTGCTCTCTGTGATTGCCTAACAATGTTGCCAGTGCAGCAACCTAAAGGCCTGGTCTCTGCGATTGCCTAACAATGTTGCCAGTGCAGCAACCTAAAGGCCTGCTCTCTGCGATTGCCTAACAATGTTGCCAGTGCAGCAACCTAAAGGCCTGCTCTCTGCGATTGCCTAACAATGTTGCCAGTGCAGCAACCTAAAGGCCTGCTCTCTGTGATTGCCTAACAATGTTGCCAGTGCAGCAACCTAAAGGCCTGCTCTCTGTGATTGCCTAACAATGTTGCCAGTGCAGCAACCTAAAGGCCTGCTCTCTGTGATTGCCTAACAATGTTGCCAGTGCAGCAACCTACAGGCCTGCTCTCTGTGATTGCCTAACAATGTTGCCAGTGCAGCAACCTACAGGCCTGCTCTCTGTGATTGCCTAACAATGTTGCCAGTGCAGCAACCTAAAGGCCTGCTCTCTGTGATTGCCTAACAATGTTGCCAGTGCAGCAACCTAAAGGCCTGCTCTCTGCGATTGCCTAACAATGTTGCCAGTGCAGCAACCTAAAGGCCTGCTCTCTGTGATTGCCTAACAATGTTGCCAGTGCAGCAACCTAAAGGCCTGCTCTCTGTGATTGCCTAACAATGTTGCCAGTGCAGCAACCTAAAGGCCTGCTCTCTGTGATTGCCTAACAATGTTGCCAGTGCAGCAACCTAAAGGCCTGCTCTCTGCGATTGCCTAACAATGTTGCCAGTGCAGCAACCTAAAGGCCTGCTCTCTGCGATTGCCTAACAATGTTGCCAGTGCAGCAACCTAAAGGCCTGCTCTCTGTGATTGCCTAACAATGTTGCCAGTGCAGCAACCTAAAGGCCTGCTCTCTGCGATTGCCTAACAATGTTGCCAGTGCAGCAACCTAAAGGCCTGCTCTCTGTGATTGCCTAACAATGTTGCCAGTGCAGCAACCTAAAGGCCTGCTCTCTGCGCTTGCCTAACAATGTTGCCAGTGCAGCAACCTAAAGGCCTGCTCTCTGCGCTTGCCTAACAATGTTGCCAGTGCAGCAACCTAAAGGCCTGCTCTCTGCGCTTGCCTAACAATGTTGCCAGTGCAGCAACCTAAAGGCCTGCTCTCTGTGCTTGCCTAACAATGTTGCCAGTGCAGCAACCTAAAGGCCTGCTCTCAGCGATTGCCTAACAATGTTGCCAGTGCAGCAACCTAAAGGCCTGCTCTCAGCGATTGCCTAACAATGTTGCCAGTGCAGCAACCTAAAGGCCTGCTCTCAGCGATTGCCTAACAATGTTGCCAGTGCAGCAACCTAAAGGCCTGCTCTCAGCGATTGCCTAACAATGTTGCCAGTGCAGCAACCTAAAGGCCTGCTCTCTGCGATTGCCTAACAATGTTGCCAGTGCAGCAACCTAAAGGCCTGCTCTCTGCGCTTGCCTAACAATGTTGCCAGTGCAGCAACCTAAAGGCCTGCTCTCTGCGATTGCCTAACAATGTTGCCAGTGCAGCAACCTAAAGGCCTGCTCTCTGTGATTGCCTAACAATGTTGCCAGTGCAGCAACCTAAAGGCCTGCTCTCTGCGATTGCCTAACAATGTTGCCAGTGCAGCAACCTAAAGGCCTGCTCTCTGTGATTGCCTAACAATGTTGCCAGTGCAGCAACCTAAAGGCCTGCTCTCTGCGCTTGCCTAACAATGTTGCCAGTGCAGCAACCTAAAGGCCTGCTCTCTGCGCTTGCCTAACAATGTTGCCAGTGCAGCAACCTAAAGGCCTGCTCTCTGCGCTTGCCTAACAATGTTGCCAGTGCAGCAACCTAAAGGCCTGCTCTCTGTGCTTGCCTAACAATGTTGCCAGTGCAGCAACCTAAAGGCCTGCTCTCAGCGATTGCCTAACAATGGTGCCAGTGCAGCAACCTAAAGGCCTGCTCTCAGCGATTGCCGAGCGCCATGGGATTTGTAACATAGGCAGCTTCTACACGGAACCTACAGTTTTTCGCATTCATCCGAGAAGAATAAGTGTCTGATCTACCCAAGAGATCAGATAATACCAAAGAGAACTGCTATGCTCGTTATGTTGCATTATTATTTGTCATTAGTGTTATTATGGTTAGAGAATTCAGTTGTTAAGAAATGTGGCATGATAGCACATTCTCACAACTTCGTTTCAGTCCATCTCTTGATGTTATCTTTCCATTTTTCGTTTCAGTCCAGATCTTGATGTGATATTCCCACTTATTATTTCAGTCTTTACGTTATCCCGGTAACCAGGTAAGACAGTTTATGTTCACACTATACTAATGTTGACGTTACATTTACATTATATACTTCCCTTATAAACTAGTTAGTTAGTTGCATATCCTTTACAGGACGTTGCTGTCAACACCATCATTTTGTTCTATTGTGATCTCTTGGCAAGATTACGTTCAGTAGTCTGCCATTGCTTTCGGAACGACCGACACCCATACCATTTCGTAAAAAACCAACGCAACGCGGTCTGCTGCCAAAACGCGCGCAGCCGTGTTTCGAAGGCGGGTATGCGGGATCTCCAACCGCGTCCGTAACACTTCGCCACGGAGCGCGTCTTTATAAACTACTGAACGTAAACTTGCCCAGGAATCACGAACAGCCAATCAATGACGAGATTGACTGCGACGTCATGTAAAGGATATGCAACTAACTTTAACTCCTCTTTATATGACGGCTAATGAATGTCAGAGCCGACAATTTGCATACAACTAGTGAGGGGCAAACCCTAACTACAGAGTCTGTAGGCCATTCGCTAACCATGGAGCGTCAGTATGGATATAAATTTTAATGTGGAGCCAATTCTGCTCCAAATGTTCGTCAAACAACGAGCTAGATAAAAACTACAAAGTTAATCAGTCTTTTTACAGCCTTTCCGTGCAGATGTTATATTTAATTAGCATACGTTAAAACTTGAATTGAATAACGTCAATATGTTTGGTTAATTTACTCTGCCGGATATAACGAACAGAAGAGAGAATGAAGGAGGCGAGATAACCAGGAATGTACCAGTGTTCATTGATCGTGACACACATTAAATATGTAGGAATTTTTTAAATGCGATCAAGGCAAGCCAACCAAGAGATGAGAGAGAGAGAGAGTAGAGCGAGTTGTTTCCCCGTGTGCAATCATTAATTAACACCCAGTGTTTTTCCACGCTCTCAGATTTCGAGGACCCCCCCCCCCCCCCCCCCTCCTGTGCTTCACTTTCTAGTTGTTGCAATCTGCCACGGCCATCCTCTGAACTTCTCATCTTATGTTTCGTAGACTACTTCTAGAGCCCTAGAACTTTTGATCGTGTGGGTCATAAACTTCTTGTGGAACCCTAGAACTTCTCATCTCATGCTTCGTAGACTCCTTCTAGGGGCATAGAACGTCTGATCCTGTGGGTTATAAACTCCATATAGAGTCATAGAACTTCTCATCCCTTGGTTTATAAACTCCATCTAGAGCCCTAGAACTTCTCATATTGTGGTTCATAAACTCCTTCTAGAGCCTTATAACTTCTCATATTGTGGTTCATAAACTCCTTCTAGAGCCCTAGAACTTCTCATATTGTGGTTCATAAACTCCTTCCAGAGCCTTATAACTTCTCATCCCTTGGTTCATAAACTCCTTCAAGAACCTTATAACTTCTCATCCCTTTGTTCATAAACTCCCTCTGGAGCCCTAGAACTTCTCATATTGTGGTTCATACACTCCTTCTAGAGCCTTATAACTTCTCATCCCTTGGTTCATAAACTCCCTCTAGAGCCCTAGAACTTCTCATATTGTAGTTCATAAACTCCTTCTAGAGCCTTATAACTTCTCATCCCTTGGTTCATAAGTCCTTCAAGAGCCGTATAACTTCTCATCCCTTTGTTCATAAACTCCCTCTAGAGCCCTAGAACTTCTCATATCGTGGTTCATAAACTCCTTCTAGAGCCTTATAACTTCTCATAATGTGGTTCATACACTCCTTCTAGAGCCTTATAACTTCTCATCCCTTGGTTCATAAACTCCTTCTAGAGCCTTATAACTTCTCATCCCTTCGTTCATAAACTCCTTCTAGAGCCTTATAACTTCTCATCCTTTGGTTCATAAACTCCTTCTAGAGCCTTATAACTTCTCATCCCTTGGTTCATAAACTCCTTCTAGAGCCTTATAACTTCTCATCCCTTGGTTCATAAACTCCTTCTAGAGCCTTATAACTTCTCATCCCTTGGTTCATAAACTCCTTCTAGAGCCTTATAACTTCTCATCCCTTGGTTCATAAACTCCTTCTAGAGCCTTATAACTTCTCATCCCTTTGTTCATAAACTCCTTGTAGAGCCCTAGAATAGATCCAGACAATAGTTTGCTGGACCTAACCGTGCTGGCTTCCACGTGACAGAGTTAGCAAACCAACATCAACATGTTTAATATTATATCCCAACTGTAAGGAAACCCACTCTTATCAGGCTTCCACATGGTCCACCAGCCATCCAGCAAGCTGACACTCTGGTCACTTCGCCACAGATTTCAGGCATTCCAACAGGATTTGCCGAAAACCATCCCTAGCGCTCGGGGGGGGGGGGGGGGGAGGGGGGAGAGAGAGAGAGAGAGAGAGAGAGAGAGAGAGAGAGAGAGAGAGAAATGCGCCATATCAATCATGTGTATCAATACAGGCGATTACCTCCCACCATAAACGTCTCTACTTGGTATTAAATTCAACCACTGACCGCCTTCACTGCCACATAGCCAACCCGTTCTCCCTCTGCCAACCCGTGTCTCTAACTCCCTTGATCTCTCCGGTTGTCACAAGCTTCTCCCCACCCTCTCTTCCTGCCAGGCGACCAACACACAACGATTGCCCTGTCCTGGTGTGGGTCCAGAAACATCTTTACCAGCTGTATTATTGGTTAATTAATTACATGATGTAACTTCAGGAAGTTGCAATCAACATCAAAATGTATATAATAATTGAGATTTACTAGGTAATGTTACGTCCAGTAGTTTGTCAAAGCTTTGTGTACGCCCAACGCCCCATTGAAAACAACGCAATGCGATCTACTTCCAAATCGGTGTCGAATCTTCGACTCAGCATGTCGAGGAACTGGCCAAGTTTGTTCACTAATCAATAAGCCAAAGGTGGGCTCTTGAAAGATGACATAGTGTCTGCTTACCTGGTAAGGGAGAAATCACTACTTGTGTCCACCTGTCTTTTTCTACTCTCTGTATTCAGTGTCCACGATTCACGCGCATACAGTAGTCCCGGCAGTATGTAACATTCTAGAACTAACTGTCTGACTTACAAGGACAGCAATAAGTGACACAGATAGGGACAGCAATAAGTGACACAGACAGGGACAGCAATAAGTGACACAGACAGGGACAGCAATAAGTGACACAGATAAGGACAGCAATAAGTGACATAGATAGGAACAGCAATAAGTGACACACAGGGACAACAATAAGTGACACAGATAAGGACAGCAATAAGTGAAACAGATAGAGACAGCAATAAGTGAAACAGATAGGGACAGCAATAAGTGACACAGATAAGGACAGCAATAAGTGAAACAGATAGAGACAGCAATAAGTGACACAGATAAGGACAACAATAAGTGACATAGATAAGGACAGCAATAAGTTACACAGATAGGGACAGCAATAAGTGACACAGATAAGGACAGCAATAAGTGACACAGATAGAGACAGCAATAAATGACATAGATAAGGACAGCAATAAGTGACACAGATAGAGACGGCAATAAGTGCATAGATAGAGATGGCAATAAGTGACACAGATAGAGACGGCAATAAGTGTCATAGATAGAGACGGCAATAAGTGACACAGATAGAGACGGCATTAAGTGACACAGATAGAGACGGCAATAAGTGACATAGATAGAGATGGCAATAAGTGACACAGATAGAGACGGCAATAAGTGACACAGATAGAGACGGCAATAAGTGTCATAGATAGAGACGGCAATAAGTGTCATAGATAGAGACGGCAATAAGTGACATAGATAGAGACGGCAATAAGTGACACAGATAGAGATGGCAATAAGTGACACAGATAGAGACGGCAATAAGTGACACAGATAGAGACGGCAATAAGTGTCATAGATAGAGACGGCAATAAGTGACATAGATAGAGACGGCAATAAGTGTCATAGATAGAGACGGCAATAAGTGACACAGATAGAGACGGCAATAAGTGTCATAGATAGAGACGGCAATAAGTGACACAGATAGAGACGGCAATAAGTGACACAGATAGAGACGGCAATAAGTGACATAGATAGAGACGGCAATAAGTGACATAGATAGAGACGGCAATAAGTGTCATAGATAGAGACGGCAATAAGTGACACAGATAGAGACGGCAATAAGTGTCATAGATAGAGACGGCAATAAGTGACATAGATAGAGACGGCAATAAGTGACATAGATAGAGACGGCAATAAGTGTCATAGATAGAGACGGCAATAAGTGACATAGATAGAGACGGCAATAAGTGACATAGATAGAGACGGCAATAAGTGACATAGATAGAGACGGCAATAAGTGACATAGATAGAGACGGCAATAAGTGACATAGATAGAGACGGCAATAAGTGACATAGATAGAGACGGCAATAAGTGACACAGATAGAGACGGCAATAAGTGACACAGATAGAGACGGCAATAAGTGTCATAGATAGAGACGGCAATAAGTGACATAGATAGAGACGGCAATAAGTGACATAGATAGAGACGGCAATAAGTGTCATAGATAGAGACGGCAATAAGTGACATAGATAGAGACGGCAATAAGTGACATAGATAGAGACGGCAATAAGTGACATAGATAGAGACGGCAATAAGTGACACAGATAGAGACGGCAATAAGTGACATAGATAGAGACGGCAGTAAGTGACATAGATAGAGACGGCAATAAGTGACATAGATAGAGACGGCAATAAGTGACATAGATAGAGACGGCAATAAGTGACACAGATAGAGACGGCAATAAGTGACATAGATAGAGACGGCAATAAGTGACACAGATAGAGATGGCAATAAGTGTCATAGATAGAGACGGCAATAAGTGACATAGATAGAGACGGCAATAAGTGACATAGATAGAGACGGCAGTAAGTGACACAGATAGAGACGGCAATAAGTGACATAGATAGAGACGGCAATAAGTGACACAGATAGAGACGGCAATAAGTGACATAGATAGAGACGGCAGTAAGTGACATAGATAGAGACGGCAATAAGTGACATAGATAGAGACGGCAATAAGTGACACAGATAGAGACGGCAATAAGTGACATAGATAGAGACGGCAATAAGTGACATAGATAGAGACAGCAATAAGTGACACAGATAGAGACGGCAATAAGTGACACAGATAGAGACGGCAATAAGTGACACAGATAGAGACGGCAATAAGTGACATAGATAGAGACGGCAATAAGTGACATAGATAGAGACGGCAATAAGTGACATAGATAGAGACGGCAATAAGTGACATAGATAGAGACGGCAATAAGTGACATAGATAGAGACGGCAATAAGTGACACAGATAGAGACGGCAATAAGTGACACAGATAGAGACGGCAATAAGTGACATAGATAGAGACGGCAATAAGTGACATAGATAGAGACGGCAATAAGTGACACAGATAGAGACGGCAATAAGTGACACAGATAGAGACGGCAATAAGTGACACAGATAGAGACGGCAATAAGTGACACAGATAGAGACGGCAATAAGTGACACAGATAGAGACGGCAATAAGTGACACAGATAGAGACGGCAATAAGTGACATAGATAGAGACGGCAATAAGTGACATAGATAGAGACGGCAATAAGTGACATAGATAGAGACGGCAATAAGTGACATAGATAGAGACGGCAATAAGTGACACAGATAGAGATGGCAATAAGTGACATAGATAGAGACGGCAATAAGTGACACAGATAGAGACGGCAATAAGTGACATAGATAGAGACGGCAATAAGTGACATAGATAGAGACGGCAATAAGTGACATAGATAGAGACGGCAATAAGTGACATAGATAGAGACGGCAATAAGTGACACAGATAGAGATGGCAATAAGTGACACAGATAGAGACGGCAATAAGTGACACAGATAGAGACGGCAATAAGTGACATAGATAGAGACGGCAATAAGTGACATAGATAGAGACGGCAATAAGTGACATAGATAGAGACGGCAATAAGTGACATAGATAGAGACGGCAATAAGTGACATAGATAGAGACGGCAATAAGTGACACAGATAGAGATGGCAATAAGTGACATAGATAGAGACGGCAATAAGTGACACAGATAGAGACGGCAATAAGTGACACAGATAGAGACGGCAATAAGTGACATAGATAGAGACGGCAATAAGTGACATAGATAGAGACAGCAATAAGTGACACAGATAGAGACGGCAATAAGTGACACAGATAGAGACGGCAATAAGTGACATAGATAGAGACGGCAATAAGTGACATAGATAGAGACGGCAATAAGTGACATAGATAGAGACGGCAGTAAGTGACATAGATAGAGACGGCAATAAGTGACATAGATAGAGACGGCAATAAGTGACACAGATAGAGACGGCAGTAAGTGACATAGATAGAGACGGCAATAAGTGACATAGATAGAGACGGCAGTAAGTGACACAGATAGAGACGGCAATAAGTGACATAGATAGAGACGGCAATAAGTGACACAGATAGAGACGGCAATAAGTGACATAGATAGAGACGGCAGTAAGTGACATAGATAGAGATGGCAATAAGTGACACAGATAGAGACGGCAATAAGTGACATAGATAGAGACGGCAATAAGTGACATAGATAGAGACGGCAATAAGTGACATAGATAGAGACGGCAATAAGTGACACAGATAGAGACGGCAATAAGTGTCATAGATAGAGACGGCAATAAGTGACATAGATAGAGACGGCAATAAGTGACATAGATAGAGACGGCAATAAGTGACATAGATAGAGACGGCAATAAGTGACATAGATAGAGACGGCAATAAGTGACATAGATAGAGACGGCAATAAGTGACATAGATAGAGACGGCAATAAGTGACATAGATAGAGACGGCAATAAGTGACATAGATAGAGACGGCAATAAGTGACACAGATAGAGACGGCAATAAGTGACACAGATAGAGACGGCAATAAGTGTCATAGATAGAGACGGCAATAAGTGACACAGATAGAGACGGCAATAAGTGACACAGATAGAGACGGCAATAAGTGACATAGATAGAGACGGCAATAAGTGACACAGATAGAGACGGCAATAAGTGACATAGATAGAGACGGCAATAAGTGACATAGATAGAGACGGCAATAAGTGTCATAGATAGAGACGGCAATAAGTGACATAGATAGAGACGGCAATAAGTGACATAGATAGAGACGGCAATAAGTGACACAGATAGAGACGGCAATAAGTGTCATAGATAGAGACGGCAATAAGTGACATAGATAGAGACGGCAATAAGTGACATAGATAGAGACGGCAATAAGTGACATAGATAGAGACGGCAATAAGTGACATAGATAGAGACGGCAATAAGTGACATAGATAGAGACGGCAATAAGTGACACAGATAGAGACGGCAATAAGTGACATAGATAGAGACGGCAATAAGTGTCATAGATAGAGACGGCAATAAGTGACATAGATAGAGACGGCAATAAGTGACACAGATAGAGACGGCAATAAGTGACACAGATAGAGACGGCAATAAGTGTCATAGATAGAGACGGCAATAAGTGACACAGATAGAGACGGCAATAAGTGACACAGATAGAGACGGCAATAAGTGTCATAGATAGAGACGGCAATAAGTGACACAGATAGAGACGGCAATAAGTGACATAGATAGAGACGGCAATAAGTGACATAGATAGAGACGGCAATAAGTGACACAGATAGAGACGGCAATAAGTGACATAGATAGAGACGGCAATAAGTGACACAGATAGAGACGGCAATAAGTGACATAGATAGAGACGGCAATAAGTGACACAGATAGAGACGGCAATAAGTGACACAGATAGAGACGGCAATAAGTGACATAGATAGAGACGGCAATAAGTGACATAGAGAAGGACAGCAATAAGTGACACAGATAAGGACAGCAATAATGACAGATAGAGACGGCAATAAGTGTCATAGATAGAGACGGCAATAAGTGACACAGATAGAGACGGCAATAAGTGACATAGATAGAGACGGCAATAAGTGACATAGATAGAGACGGCAATAAGTGTCATAGATAGAGACGGCAATAAGTGACATAGATAGAGACGGCAATAAGTGACATAGATAGAGACGGCAATAAGTGACACAGATAGAGACGGCAATAAGTGTCATAGATAGAGACGGCAATAAGTGACATAGATAGAGACGGCAATAAGTGACATAGATAGAGACGGCAATAAGTGACATAGATAGAGACGGCAATAAGTGACATAGATAGAGACGGCAATAAGTGACATAGATAGAGACGGCAATAAGTGACATAGATAGAGACGGCAATAAGTGACATAGATAGAGACGGCAATAAGTGACATAGATAGAGACGGCAATAAGTGACATAGATAGAGACGGCAATAAGTGACACAGATAGAGACGGCAATAAGTGACACAGATAGAGACGGCAATAAGTGTCATAGATAGAGACGGCAATAAGTGACACAGATAGAGACGGCAATAAGTGACACAGATAGAGACGGCAATAAGTGTCATAGATAGAGACGGCAATAAGTGACACAGATAGAGACGGCAATAAGTGACATAGATAGAGACGGCAATAAGTGACATAGATAGAGACGGCAATAAGTGACACAGATAGAGACGGCAATAAGTGACATAGATAGAGACGGCAATAAGTGACACAGATAGAGACGTCAATAAGTGACAGAGATAGAGATGGCAATAAGTGACACAGATAGAGACGGCAATAAGTGACACAGATAGAGACGGCAATAAGTGACATAGATAGAGACGGCAATAAGTGACATAGAGAAGGACAGCAATAAGTGACACAGATAAGGACAGCAATAATGACAGATAGAGACAGCAATAAGTGACATAGAGAAGGACAGCAATAAGTGACACAGATAGAGACGGCAATAAGTGACATAGAGAAGGACAGCAATAAGTGACATTGATAAGGACAGCAATAATTGACATAGAAAAGGACAGCAATAAGTGACATAGATAAGGACATCAATAAGTGACATGCATAAGGACATCAATAAGTGACATATATAAGGACATCAATAAGTGATATGCATAAGGACATCAATAAGTGACATGCATAAGGACATCAATAAGTGACATGCATAAGGACAGCAATAAGTGACATAGAGAAGGACAGCAATAAGTGATATGCATAAGGACATCAATAAGTGACATGCATAAGGACATCAATAAGTGACATGCATAAGGACAGCAATAAGTGACATAGAGAAGGACAGCAATAAGTGACACAGATAAGAACAGCAATAATGACAGATAAAGAGAACAATAAGTGACATAGAGAAGGACAGCAATAAGTGACACAGATAGAGACGGCATTAAGTGACATAGATAAGGACAGCAATAAGTGACATAGATAAGTACATCAATAAGTGACATGCATAAAGACATCAATAAGTGACATATATAAGGACATCAATAAGTGACATGCATGAGGACATCAATAAGTGACATATATAAGGACATCAATAAGTGACATGCATAAGTACATCAATAAGTGACATGCATAAAGACATCAATAAGTGACATATATAAGGACATCAATAAGTGACATGCATAAGGACATCAATAAGTGACATATATAAGGACATCAATAGGTGACTGCATAAGGACATCAATAAGAGACATGCATACGGACAGCAATAAGTGACTGCATAAGGACATCAATAAGTGACATGCATAAGGACAGCACTAAGTGGCATAGATAAGGACATCAATATGTTACATATATAAGGACATCAATAAGTGACATGCATAAGGACATCAATAAGTGACATGCATAAAGACACCAATAAGTGACATGCATAAGGACATCAATAAGTGACATACACAAGGACATCAATAAGTGACAGATACAAGGACATTAATAAGTGACACATACAAGGACATCAATAAGTGACATATACAAGGACATCAGTAAGTAACATATACAAGGACATCAATAAGTGATATGCATAAGGACAGCAATAAGTGACTTGCATAAGGACAGCAATAATGACATAGATAAGGACATCAATAAGTGACATATATAAGGACATCAATAAGTGACATGCATAAGGACATTAATAAGTGACATGCATAAGGACATCAATAAATGATATACATAAGGACATCAATAAGTGACATGCATAAGGACATCAATAAGTGACATGTATAAGGACATCAATAAGTGGCATATACAAGGACATCAATAAGTGACATGCAGAAAGACATCAATAAGTGACATGCATAGGGACATCACTAAGTGACATGCATAAGGACAGCAATAAGTGACATGCATAAGGACAGCAATAAGTGACATGCATAAAGACATCAATAAGTGACATGCATAAGGACAGCAATAAGTGACATGCATAAGGACATCAATAAGTGACATGCATAAGGACATCAATAAGTGACATGCATAAGGACATCAATAAGTGACATGCACAAGGACATCAATAAGTGACATGCATAAGGACATAAATAAATGACATATACAAGGACATCAATAAATGACATATACAAGGACATCAATAAGTGACATACAATGACATCAATATGTGACATATACAAGGACAACAATAAGTGACATATACAAGGACATCAATAAGTGACATATACAAGGACATGAATAAGTGACATATACAAGGACATGAATAAGTGACATATACAAGGACATCAATAAGTGACATGCATAAGGACATCAATAAGTGACATGCATAAGGACATCAATAAGTGACATACACAAGGACATCAATAAGTGACAGATACAAGGACATCAAAAAGTGACATATACAAGGACATCAAAAAGTGACATATACAAGGACATCAGTAAGTGACATATACAAGGAAATCAATAAGTGACATATACAAGGACATCAATAAGTGACATACACAAGGACATCAATAAGTGACATATACAAGGACATCAATAAGTGACATATACAAGGACATCAATAAGTGACATATACAAGGACATCAATAAGTGACATATACAAGGACATCAATAAGTGACATGCATAAGGACATCAATAAGTGACATGCATAAGGACATCAATAAGTGACTTGCATAAGGACATCAATAAGTGACATGCACAAGGACATCAATAAGTGACATGCATAAGGACATCAATAAGTGACATGCATAAGGACATCAATAAGTGACATGCATACGGACATCAATAAGTGACATTTATAAGGACTTCAATAAGTGACATGCATAAGGACATCAATAAGTGACATATATAAGGACATCAATAAGTGACATTCATTAGGACATCAAAAAGTGAGATGCATAAGGACATCAATAAGTGGCATATACAAGGAGAGCAATAAGTGACACAGATAAGAACAACATTAAGTGACATAGATAAGACAGCTTAACATGGGTTCAATAAGTGAAGTTGTATGATGTATCCGACTGCCACAGGATCAGAGAGATCTGAACCATACAAGCTTTACTTTGTACAATACTGAAAGTGCTTACCGTATGTCTAAGCAGTTATGAATTATACCAAGGCAAACGTCGTACAAATGAACCACTCCGCCTCAACGGAAGCTTACTGAGTTTAGCGTTAGATGGCAGGGTGTATAAACCTCGGCATAAACGGTATAAACGTTGCGACAACGCTGACTCACCCTCTCAGGAGGAAAGGAACCAGAACTCTTAGTGGCGCGTGTTGACGACGTCATGATCGGCGGATATAATCATTGATTGTGATATATGCTCTTGTGCGCCTGTTGGGTCATGCATGCATTACCTGGGGAAATAACGGAGTCCTGGGCACACACAATGATTCACACAGATTCACTTAGATTCACAAATATGCAAATAAATTCACATAGATTCACATAGACTTACATAAATTCCCAGACTCGCGTAAATTTATATACAGTCACATAGATTCACATAAATTCACATAATCTCGCATAGATTCACATACTCTCACAGACACACAAAAATTCACATAGACTCACATAAATTCACATAGATTCACATAGACGTATTTAAATTCACAGACTCACATAAACTTACATAGATTCACATAAATTCACAGATACATAAATTCACATAGACTCACATACATTTACATGCCATTGGCACCTTGCCGTCTTGACAGACGATAGTTTGTGCTTTAAAAAGGCATAATAACTTTTAACTATGGCGGTAGCGAGTGTGACTGATAAGGCCAATTTGCGCTGTAAATGTCCGTTCACAGTGGGTGCATGTGAACACGTGGTCATTTCCACCATCATGCACCATCTTACGTCTCAAACGCTTGGTGTGTGACTTTTCTGCAATAATTTTCTCCTTTGACTTTATTCCATTTCTGATATTTGCCCTCCATGCAACACGTTCAGCGGCGACTTGCTCCCAATGTGCATTATCAATGCCTGTATCAATCATGTCCCGCTTACACACATCTTTGTATCGTAGTAGAGGCCGACCCTGAGATCTCTTACCCATCTGTAATTCACCAAAAAAGATATCCTTTGGTATTCTACCATCATCCATCCTCCTAAGATGTCCTATCCATCTAAATCTACGAAGACTGAGCATGGAATAAACTGTCACACAACCTGATCTTTCCAATACTTCAGTATTTGTGATTTTGTCTTGCCACTTAATACCAAGAATTCTTCGCAGACACCGCATATGAAAGCTGTTTAAATTGTTCTCTTGGTGTGAGTAAGTTGTCCAGGTTTCACTGCCATAGAGAAGAGTACTAAGGACACAGGCTTGATAGACAAGGACTTTTGTTTTGGCAGTAAGCTTCCTGTTCTCCCAGACTCTTTTTCTTAACCTGTTCATTGTTGTTGTTGCCTTACCAATCCGGATGTTGATTTCCTGATCTAGGGATAATTTGCTATTTACCACTGATCCTAGATATGTAAAATGGTCTACTATCTCTAGTTCGGAGTCGTCAATAAAGATTGATGGTACCCCATGTACACCTTGTGACATAATCTGTGTCTTCTTTTTGCTAAT